>BOPM01001248.1:10363-26327 GCA_022179025.1 Porites australiensis
CAGCTCCACCGTACACATGTAGTAGGCACCTCTTTTTTCAGCGTCAATGGGGTGCCAATGGGTACATTGGTAAAGTCGTTGGTGACTCTTTTCGTCTTTCTTTTTAATTTTTATCGGTACTAAGTTGTTGCTGTTGTTATTGTTTTTGGAGTGCGTGCGTCTCCCGTCCTTTTGCTCCCCTCGGTCGCCTTTGTTGGCTGCACTGTGGTGTTTTCCTTTTTGGAGGTTTTTTGCTTGAGTGTGTGTGTGGCTTTGCTTTGTTCTTGAACGTGTCTACCTTTTCGCTGCTTCGGTTGGTCGCCTTTGTTGGTTGTACTGTGTGTTTTTTTTTTATCGGGTAGGGTTTGAGTAAGTGTGTGTATATTATTATTGTTATTATTATTATTATTATTATTATTATTATTATTGTTATTATTAATTATTATTATTATTATTAGTACGGTACCAGTAAAATTACGGTGTTTGTATGGGGTAAATATACGATCGTAAAATTTGTAGGGAATACTAAATAAAGGTCAATGAAACTAACTCTGCAATTAGTTGTAAGTTGTTGTCCTTAATGCTCAAACGAAACTTCCAGCTGATATGCTCAAATTCACCCTCCATACAATGTAATTAACGATTGTTCTTTGAAATCGAGGTGAATACTATAGTGGCCGCTTATTCACCGAAGCGCGAAGCGGCGGGGTAAATATTCCTAAAGCCACTATTCACCGAGATTGAAAAGAATAATTGGTTTAGTATATACACGCGTAGTGATCTCAACAAAATCAGAGAGGAAACCATTAAAAAGTACGATTTTATTGAAGGATCAAATCACGCGAAAGTTTTGCGGGCCACAAGTTTATTAGCCTTGGACTTGGGCTATTTAGCGTTACCCTTGTTAAATAAAGGCATTATTATTATTATTATTATTATTATTATTATTATTATTATTATTATTATTATTATTATTATTATTATTATTATCTCTGCAGAATTTTCAAACATGGTAGTTCACAAGTTTATCACTTCGCAAACAACAGGGTAAAGGCTTAAATCGGAACCGCTAAAAGTTTAAATTATTTCCTTATCTGAGAAGAAAAGTAGAGCTTTGTTGTTTTCTGTTGACTCGCCAAGTTTATACTCCAAAAGGGTTTGTTGTGTCGTTCTTCATGGCGGCTCAGTTGCTCGAGCTGACGTCCTCTTCCTGTACCGTTATTCTTGTTCCTATTTACTTGAAACGTAGAATGTTTGCAAACATTTGCTTTCAAATTTGTTTGTCATAAATAAACTTCGATTTTTGGGGCAAATTTTCTTGTTAGGAAAGGCTGAGTTCACGCAACGGCTTTTTCTACGCGAATAAACGGGAGCTGTAAACAATCCATCGAGCACAGAACTCAGCTACAGTAAATGGAAAAGCGCCGTTTTGAATCCTTCCAAGTCTTTTCTTGCCTTAAAAAAAGTCAACCGTAGGATTTTGTCGACTTTTGAAAAAAAAAATGGGAAAAACAATGAGCTCACACATTATCCACTCGCTAGGAGGTGAATATTGTTGAATAGTCCGAGATAGCGAACCAATCAGATTGCTTAAATTACCAAGATCACTGAGTATGTATATACTAATACACAAGGTAGGAGAAACGAGATGGCATCTCGGCCGCCACATACGTGCAATTGCTCCCTTTCCAACACAACGTATCCACGAAATTCAAACTTCAACGGTAAATAAACATGCTAGGATCGTATAGAAATAGGATTTAGCATAAGATATAGAAACCAATGAAACTTTCCCAGCCAGAGAAACGAATCCAGCAGACTTTGACAAACTCGAAGGATATAATCCAAAAAGGCCGAAAGTCGTCGCGCCGAAGTGGCCTGGCCAGATCAACGCGCGGCCAAGCAAACGAGGCCTGGGCACTGTACCTTTCTAGAGACCGATACATAGCTTGACCAAGTTAGCCTTCCCTGCTGGAAATACATTTGCTTGAGGGCTTTTGTTCACTTGAGCCAATCTCAGATTTAGGCCAATCAGAACAAAATTGATTTTTGACATGTAAATGAATCGAACACTCCTTTCCGCCAGAGACTATTGATACCCCCTAAAAGACACTTTCAGACATCAGTTACAATAATTATGACAAATATTTATCACACTGAAAAACCAATAAAATTCAATTCCGATAAAAATAATACGAATCTTCGAACAGTTCATCGTATGAGAAGTACAAAACTGTTGACACACGTAGAGATGTCAGTCGGGACCATAGGGCATGAGGGAGGTCTGGTACTTAATTATTTATATAAAAACGAGTTTGAAAATTAAAATATTGCATGTGAATGAAAACCTATTTCCATAGAAAAAGATGAGCTCCAGAAGTCCCTTTAAGAAAAATAGGCTTTTCGAAAATTGATCTACTTAAAACATCTGGCCTCTTGCGTCATATTAATTCTCTGAAGTAATTGACTGGTTTTGAATAAAGATCAAACCACATGATCTCATAATTTTACAGAACTTCCTTTAACCGCTAAGATGGAGACCTGGTTTTGGATTCTTGGCTGGGTTCTTTCATTTCTGACCATCATTGGAAATGGATTCACAATCTTCCTCGTTTGCATCAGACGAAATCTACGCACCAAAACCAACGCGTTTATTGTTTCACTCGCCGTGGCTGATTTCTGTGTTGGTTTGAGCGTTATTCCTTCTCTGTTTTTCTGCGAAATTACAAACACCTGCTACTGGCCTCAAAGCTGGATGTCTTGGGTGTTTTTCACACGGTTGCTAGTTAGTAACACGTCTGCTGTAAACCTATGCGGCTTAGTACTGGATCGTTTTATTGCCATTGTCCATTCTCTAAAATACATTTCTTTTATGACTCGCCGTCGAATTTTCCGAATCATTTTCTTCTCTTGGGTTCTAGTAGTCAGCTATAATATCCTTCAGTTTCTAATTTTGATTATTTGCAAAACAGCTATTCTCATTTTCCTTTGGCTTCATCTGATTTTCTTCGAATTCCTTCCATGCATTGTATTAATATCCTGCTTTGTATCAGTGATATTTCACGTACGCAGGCATGATCGGTCAACACGCACCTTAGCAAAACAGTTACGTTTTAACCATCAGATGTCGTTTAAAAGCCATCACAAAAAGTCTGCAGTAGTATTGATGGGTATTGTGATAGGAGTGTTTCTTGTTTGCTACGGAATATATTTACGTTGTAGTCTAGTAGTACTATCCGACTCTAATGCATCATGTAAAGATGAACAATACAAACTTCCTTTCTTGGTTTTAAACTCGGCCATTAACCCAATATCCTATGCCTTTTTCAAAAGTGACATGAAGAAGGAGTTTAGAAAACTTATTGGCCATGGTTTTTTTAAGAAAAAGGACCATGAATTACGGGTTGTGGCGGGACTCGACAGTTTTGGTGCTGGCAAAGATGTGGCTGTTGGACTCAAATCGAGTTGGAATTTGGAAATATTGATGTCTGAGCAGGAAAAAAGAAAGAACCAAAGGACACATGAGAATACATAAATTATACACATGGAAAGAAAGAATCCCGCAGAGAGGCCTGGGCAGTAACGTTGCAGCAGGAAGTTAATTTGTTCGACTCCTATTTTATTGGTCAGTTCTGTCCAAAGTGGCAGGGTAGACAATTTTTTTTTTCATAAAAGCTATCAAAATTGTATTGCGATTTTTTAGATCATCGAAACTTTAAGTTAATTGTGTTTATCATTCATAAATAAAAATTTGTTTATGAAATAGAGTACAAGTCCAGATGTTTTTGGAAATGATTTTGCATATTTGCTATTGATAAGAGAACCTTAAGCTGTTGACATAGAGTCTGAATTAGTCGCATAATTTTATACGGTGTCTGTTCAGTTGCATGTCCGTTGTAAACTTCACGGCTTAGTGCGGGATCGTTACAAATCGCCATCGAAAATCCTCTAAAAAATCCGCCAGCGCATCATCTAAAAAAAGCTTCTTTCTCTACAGTCTCTTGTGTTCTAACAGTTGGTTTTATTGTGCTTCAGTTTTCATTTCGGGTTAATCAAAAAACCAATCTTGTCACTTTCTGGAAATATATATACACTTAGTACAAATAAGCTAACGCAAAGCTTTAACGAACTGACATTGCTCTTAGCAGTGACCATGTTGTATATACACCACAAAACCAACACCATCATTCACTCGTGTTTATTATTTTGTACATTGTTACATGTTCCTGGCTGGATTACTTCATATAAATATGACATAAATTATTTGACATTTTTTAAGATGTTAACGTTCTCTACTAGAACAGAAAAACTAATTAAAATTTTATTAATACTTTAAAAGTATTATGATTCTTGAAGAATTGGAATGGTGGGAAATTTCTTTGTGCTATAAACTAAGGGACCGGTCATTATTTATCGCCGGGGGGGAGGATTTTGGGGGGGGGATCACTTTATTTTTACAAAACAAAAGGGGGGATCAGTCGTAACTGCAGAACCCAAAAGGGGGGATCACTGAAAACTTTGGAAGGATGCAGAGGGAGGACCACTCCGAATTTGCTTGGTGAAGACATAGGCGGGATCGCGAAAGTCATCAAATGTTGTTAGGGGGATCACTTCAGTGAAGAAACATTCAAAGGGGGGATGGGCTAAATTTCACCTTGTTTAGCCTCAAATCCTTCCTCCCTCCCATCTCGGCGATAAATAATGACCGGTCTCTAATGTTAGTTCCTTAGGATTTTCTCCACGGTTTCGCTTGATTGAGTGATTGGGAGGAAGGTTAATACGTTTCTCCACACCTTAAAATCTTATCAGGTAAAACTTTTTAGTTGACAGCAATATAATATCTGTATTAGATAAAGATAGAAATCCAAGGTCGCGGGAAATTTGACCTTGGACCAACGCCCTGTGTCCACTCTCAAAATCACAGCGTCTGCCGAAAGAAGGTATTTTGAACATGGCACGAGAAAATGCTCATTTTCAGCAACATTGATGGGGATATTTCGCTTTTAAACGTTCACTGACGTGTAGACTGCAAAACAGTCTTTTTTTTCTCAAAATCAGTAAAGAAATCCGTAAAGCGTGGCGTAAGAGTCTCTTTCAGCCTCGTTCCGGACATTTTGATTTGACATTTAGAAGTTTGCGCTATTTCTCTTTCACATTTACCATACAGTTCATTTTATTAGCCAGAAAGTAAGCCTTAGATATTAAAAGATTTGATCAATTTACGCTCGCGCGTTCTAGTAATTTCATTTTTAACTATTAAATTAAGGCAATACTTTAAAAAGACTTTACAGAGGGCCATTTGTGAGCAGGGAATACGTCAGCACAGAAATTAAGTGTCGGCGAATTTCTGTAATCGTCCATCGTTCTGCTAGTGATAAGCTAGCCGGCCGATGATTCACTCGTCTTGCCTGTTTGTGGACTGAGTCTTATTCCCCCAAGAGAGAGAAAGAGTTCTGGCATATTGTTTCCAATCATAGACTTGTGAATGATAAACTCGTGTATTGCAAACTCTCCAAGTGTGGCCTAAAATACAGTTATACGCATCCCGTAATTCATCTAAGCTTAACGAGTGTCTTTCGGTCTATAACTTTCAAAACAGCTGCTTCACAGAATGTCACTGCATAACACGTAAAGCAAAAGAGTATCAAAGTATGACTGTACAATAAGTGTCACAAAATCAACCTAAGCGGTTCCTTTGGGTTTTTTTTCTTCTATGTCATCCTAACATCTCTTACTTGCGTGCGTGATCAATAGAAACGTCATCACTACCCAAAGATTCCATGCGGTCCCTAATCAAGCAAATCGAGATTTTCTTTGGTGTGCTGACTATATATTTCAACTGTAAGTACTTTTCTATACGCGCGAGCTACTAAGACGCCTCCTCGGGATTTCTCTTCTTTTTTTTCCTCGGGATTTCGCCTTCTGGACGAAATCGCTAGGGAGGCAAAAAAAAAACTGTCAAACACGTGGAAGGCTTAACTTGGTTGCCTTTCTTCAAAAACATATTTATAGAGATAAGTCTTCTGACTCTCTTTCTTTATGCCTCTATTGAAAAAAGCATAAGCAAGGGGGTTGATTGCGGAATTTAAAATCAAGACAGGAATTTTGTATTCTACATCGTTGCATGATGCCATTCCAGTAGTGTCAAATAGTATTAGAAAACTACAATGTAAATACATTCCGTAGGTAATAACAAACACTCCTATCACAATACCCATCATTATTACAGCAGACTTCTCGCCGTGATAGGTTTTAAGAGACACCCAGAGATGATTATACCGTAGCTGTTTCGATAAAGTGCGTGCTGACCCATGCCATGTTCAATAAAGTTTCTTAACTCTTTATTCATATCTCTTTTGAAAAAGGCATAAGATAGTGGGTTAACAGCTGAGTTTAAAACCAAGACAGGAATTTTGAATTGTTCATCTTTACATGATGCATTTGTGTCAAATAGAACTACCAGACTACAACGTAGATGTATTCCATAGCACACAAGAAACACTCCTATCACAAGGCCCATCATTGTTACTGCAGAATTCTTCTGATGGGTTTTAAAAGATATCCGATGGTTAGAACGTAACTGTTTTGCCAAGGTGCGTTCTGACTGATTATGCTTGCGTACATGAAATATCATTGATACAAAGCAGGATATTAAATACGACACATGGAAGGAATTCGAAGACAGTTAGATGTAGCCAAAAGAAAAATAGCTGTTTTGCAAATAATCAAAATTAGAAACTGAAGGATATTATAAGACCCAAGAGAAGAAAGTAATTCGGATAATTCGACGGCGAGTCATAAAAGTAATGTATTTGAGAGGATGAACGATGGCAACAAAACGATCCAGTAACAAGCCGCATAAGTTTACAGCAGACTTGCTACTAAAAAGCAACCGTATCAAAGTCACACAAGACAGCACATTTTGAGGCCAGTAGCAGGTGTTTGTAACATCACATGCGAACACAAAAGGAATAACGTCCAAACCAACACAGAAATCCGCTACTGCAAGTGAGACAATAAACGCGTTGGTTTTGGTGCGGAGATTTCGTCTGCTGCAGACGAGGTAGATTTTTATTCCATTTCCAGCGATGGCAAGAAACGAAAGAACCCAGCCAAGAATCCAAAACCAGATCTCCATCTTAGCAGTTAGTTACTTCAGAATATTAACATGACGCAAAAGGCCAGATGTTTAAGTGGCGCAATTTTTTAAATGCCTATTATTTTTAAAGCGATTCCTAGCGCTTTTCTTTTTCTATGGAAATAGGTCTTTATTCACATGCAATTTTTAGACTCATTTTTATATTTAGCAATTAATGAATGAGGTTGAGTAGGATATGACGAATTAAGCAGATCGATGATCCACGGGTGATATCCACCGAAGCCGAAGGCCCAGGTGGATAACACCCTCCTCGTTGAACACAAAATTCTTCTAAATTTGGTCATCAGTAACTGGTTATGGTGAGTTATGCGTGTGCTTTTAGCCAATCAGAATTGAAGAAATATTTTTAATGAATAATAAAAATAATTAAGTACCAGACCTCCCTTAGCCTACGATCACCTCATACTACTAGTTTTGTACTTCTTATACGACGAGCTGTTCGAAGATTCATATCCTTTTTATCGGAACTGAATTTTATTGTTTTTTCAGCATGAGAAATATTTGTCATAATGACCATACAGGTAAGGTAGATAATACTTTTGTTTATCATGTCGTGAAAGGCCAAGTTTTCAAGCGTTTCTTTGCTTTCTCTGAGTTTCATTTCATGTTGAATCTCATATAAATGTATAGTTTTTAATTTTTGATATGCAGTTTTACCTTCTCGCTTCTGATTGGATGGCGGAAACAAAAAATCTTCTTCTAATGAAAGTTGCCTTAACTCTTGCCGTAATTTGCAACTCCTGCCCCAGTTTCTAATAAAGAACTGTCGCAATTAAGAACACATTACCCCCAATGTTTAGTGAACCAAATTAACAATAAATTCCAGTAAAGTGGTAACTCAAGTGACTGACGTATGGTATCGTTTGATTGACAGATGTTTTTGCGCTGTTCCTTCGTGAAAGTCCATATTTCTCCCTTGCTAACGTTTATTACAAATCACAAATAACGATAATTAAAAAATACGACAGCACGGCTACTTATGCGTAAAAATATTGGAAGTAACAATAGATCGTTTCATTGCCATCGTCCATCCTCTAAAAGACATTAATTTGATGACTTGCTGTTACATCATCCAAGTTATTTTTTTCTCTTGGACTGCAACAGCTGCTTTTGCAGTGCTTCAGATATCACTTTGTGTTAGTTCAAAAACTAGAGACTTGTCACTGCCCTTTTTTGCTGGCTGGATGTAATTTTACTCGAGTTCCTCCCATCTACGCTGATAGTATTCAGTTTTGTATTAATGATACTTCGTGTATACAAGCATTCTTTTTCTTAATGAATAAAGAGCATGAGTTACGGGTTGTGGCAGGACTCGACAGTTTTGGCGCTGGCAAAGATGTGGCTCTTGGACTAAAATTGAGTTGGAATTTGGAAAATATTGGTGTTTGGGCAGGGAACAAGCAAGAACCAAAGGACACATTAGAATACATACATTATACACATGGAAAGAAAGAATTCCGCAAAGAGGCCCGTGAAATAATGCTACAGCAGGCAGTTAATTTGTTCAACTCCTACTTTATTGCCGGGTCAGTTTTGTTCAGGATGGCAGCCGGGTAGACAGTCCCTTTTTCATCGATTACAGCTATCAAAATTGAATTCCGGTTTTTAGATCATAGAAACTTTATGGATTAAAATTTGTTTCTTTAAGAAGTAGAGCCCAGACGTTTATGGAAAGGATGTTGTATATTTGCTGTTGATAAGAAAACCTTTAACTGTTGAGATGCAGACTGAAATAGTTGGATAATTTCATACGGTGGCTGTTCAGTTAGGCCCGGTTCAGACGCCGAACTTTTCATTAAAAAAAGCCGAACCTAATACATTGAATTAAATACAGTGGAACCCGGCTCTACGGACACCCGCTTTATAAGGACAGTTTCGTTTGTCCCGACAAAAAGCTCACATATTTTCTCTAAAATTAACCCGCATTGTACGGACACCGGTTAATACGGACAACGGACACTTTTCTGTGTCCCGAGTCACAAACTCTCATATATTGTCAACCCCTCTTTACGGACACTGGTTATCCGCACACTGTCTATTTTCATTGTCACAATTGTGATAATTGTAGACATTAGGGCCATTTATACGAGGAAAAATAAGACGCGTCTTACATAAGACGCGGACTTTCCGTATAAACGGCACATTTCGTCTAAAATAAGACGCGGCTTAGCTAAGACGCGTCTTATTAGATAAGACATGCTCGTATAAATGGTACAGTTCGCGTCTTATTTAATGTAAGACGCGTCTTATTTTTCCTCGTATAAATGGCCCTATGGTACCCTGTTCAAATAATGATAGATTTTTACGGGTGAATAAAATTTCATTACGGTACTAAAAAAACAGTAACTTTCTTCTTGTGTTTGACTCTTGTACTACGTAATAATAATAAAGTTTTGTGCCTCCTGTTACACACGTTCCACCGCCTTGGCTTTTTGTTGCAGTCATTGCTCTTAACCTTCTCCCTCTTTGACGTTGTTTGCTTGCTGCGAGCTGTACCAGGATCATCCTCCGCGCGTATTGCTTGGTTCTCTGCTAACGCCTAGTAATTGTTCAAGTAAATCCACGTGTTTCCTAGGACCATCAAAAATGTAAACACATGGCCGGTCTTCCCATACCAAGACTTCCACCCCGATTGACTGCCTTTTCACACACTTCTACCAATCCTTGGTTCGTAAAACTGTCTGCTTTGGTCTTTATATCGATAAAACATGTGTTCCTGACGTTTTCTCTGAGAGCCCGCTTAATAAGGACACCCGGATAATACGGACGCTATGGCATGTCCCCTTGGTGTCCGTATTAATCGGGTTCCACTGTACATGAAAAGTTCGGCATCTCAATCCCGATGATTTGGAACACCTGTTTCAATTTGGAACGGCTCAGCCGTTCTTTTCGCCTAGCCCGGCCGGGAATTTCACCTTTGGAGCGACTTTGGAACGGCTTTGATTCTCTTGCTCAACCACAAACCCTCCTCCAAATCCTGACCACTACTAATAACCTGCGACGATAATCATGCAGCGCGTTAGCCTGAAATTCATCCGATTGCTTCGAGTCGTTTTCTCCTCTCAACAACGTCTGAATCGAAGGGCCGTTAATGCCGTCCAGTGACGTCACTCACTACCCGAAAACCGGGTAGTGGTTTTGATTGGTTGATTGTCTAAATATTCGCATAATTATGTATAATTATGAAAAATTTTAGCGGGATTGTCGCTTGATATTCAGCGGATCGCATCCCTGGCATCCTTTCGTTTAGCCTGCGTAGCATGGCGGTTTTGTCGAGCCGGGCGCACGAGCGGCGAGCACGAGCGGCGAAGCCGCGAGAAAAAGAAAAACCGCCTGCCCGGATTCGAGGGGTTTTTGACTGCCGCCCCCTTCACCTCATTTTGACACCCGGGGTGACAACTTGTCTGGTTTCAATTTCCCCAGCCAATCACAGGCTTGATAGTAATATGAAACTTCAAAACAAATCCTCATGCTCTTTCGTCTTTTTCGATGGCTACGAAGGGCGATACGCCGAAAAAGCCTGCCAATGTTCAACGGGCTATTTCAAGCGTCAATGATAATTGTAGATTGTGTTGTTGTCCGCTAAAGATTAAATACGGAGAATTTAAAAAAAATTCGTATATTTCAACGCAAAACCTTTTCAAGGTCTCGAAGCGCGAAGGATGCATACAAGGTCTGACTTTGGCAGAACTCTGTTCACATATTGGACTGGAAATTGAAAAATCAGACACGTTCTCTGATCGAGTATGTCATGCCTGTGGTAGGAAAATACGGAACGCATTTGATTTCTATACCTTCATCGCCTCAAACTTGAAAAGAGAGAAGGATAACTCGGCTGTGATGGAAGTTGATGACCATTCTGGTAGATTCAAGCGGCTTTTGCCAACAACCATTTCATCGCCGGATAGAAGTCCTCAGGCCAGAAAAGGGAAAAAAGCAACGAGACAAAAATCATCAGCGAAAAAATCCGTAAGTTTTAAAGATGTTTCGAGCTCTGTGGTTAACACTGACAGCCATCACAACGAAATGTCTTCTTCAAACACGGCGGATGACTCACCTCAGGCAGTTGGCGAACTTTTTCTCTCATATCTAAACGTGGAAGACTTACTTGAAAGCTCAAGCACCGAAGCTAAAGTGGTAATTGTTAACCCGGGTGGTCGCGTTGAAACGTTCAGCTCGTTTCATGATAAGACGAAATCGATCATGGTAAATCTGTGCAGAAAAAAATGGAAAACGGTTGCGAATTTGCTCCCGCCCCAATCTCCTCGCGGTTTTTCTGCCCTCGCCCGCCTTTATTACTTAGCAACCAAAACCGCCATGCTACGCAGGCTACCTTTCGTTAAGTTCAAACATTTCGATAAGCGCAATCTTTATCTTAAACAGCAAAATTGCCCTTGTCTTCGAAACTGAAATGCTAAATTGAACTGCGAACGAAGAATCATTGCGGAGAGTCGGTAGGTTTTTCATTTAGAGCTGCTTTGTGGTTTCGGCGGCCGGTGATTTTGTTTACCCGAAGTTTTCTGAGATCAATGTTATAATTCGACCTTCTTGCTATTTTTACCGTCAAAAGTAATGATTCTGTTAGCTTTTCTTTCTTGTCTCCTTGTTTTTTTCTTCGTTAAGGACCAAATAGCATCTTTTCAATTAAAGCAAATCATTGAGTTTTTGAACTACGTGTTCCGTGTGTGTTTATTTCATTGCATGATTGCACTGAGTTTGATTGTAGAATTTAGTACAACCGGTTCAGAGTCGTGCTGCATGCAGTTGATAGTTTGAACATTAAACATGAATTACGATCGAAAAAAATAAAGCAGTCCTGTATCATGCAGACATTTCCAAACGATATTTCTCGTTTGCCACTTGAAAATCGTGTTTTACTTTTTGCATGAATTAAAGCAAAGGTCAAGGAGTAGTGACGTCACTGGACGGCATTAACGGCCCGTCGATTCAGACGTTACTGAGGGAGTAATAACGACTCGAAGTAAACGGATGAAATTCAGGCTAGCAGCGCGTTCGTCAGAAGTTGGCTTCCGTGGTCCGTTAATTTTCCAGATTTTGTTTTGGCCACCTGGATCAAAAGTTTTCCGGAAGGCATCATTAAGCCTTGTAAATAAACATGTCTCAGTATTGGAAAAGTCTGCCTTGTCCAATAGCTTACCGTATTTCGTGTCATTTGGCTACATGAGTGAACGACTGATCCCAGGCACGAGACGAAAAGATAATCGATATTATTATACATCAGACTCACTATGAAAAATCTGATTGGTCGAAAGCGTTCAATCAATTCACAATAGCTTGTGAACTTGACATGATAAATGCAATATCTGCTGCAGATATTGCATTTATCATGTCAAGTTCAACGTCTGCCTGGTTACCAAGCCCCTTGGAGTGTTCTCCAAAGTATTGAATTCGGTTTTCGCATGATATCATGAATTATCAAAACCTCGTGTCTGTATTATCTTGATAATTCATGATATCATGCTCAACCTCCTCCAATAATTGTTTAATGGCAGCTAAATTGTTCTAGGCAGTGACGAGTCTCTGGTCTCAGAAAGTAGGTGCTAGGGTGGTTTCTGTTCGGCGACAGCTAAACTGGTGCTGATTTCTGACCAGGCTATATACTTAAAAACGGGTAAAGCTGTTGAAATCTGTTTTGCAGGCGAGACCTTCATTTGTCTGTCTAATTTACATCTGGGAACTCGAATTAAAATACTGTGAGAGATATGTTTACAGTTGCTGTATGTTTGTCCCTTTTGAATTAATGATATTTCGCTCGTATTAATTACGTGAAATGTCCTTTCGCTGTCACTGTCTATCTAGCTTTCCATGGATATATAACTTTCACTTTCAAAGGAATATCACGAACAAACTTACCCTATTCAACTATTCATTGCACTTTTTCTACTGAGAATGTAGGCAATTTAATTAATCAAAGGGTAGGTCGTGACTCCTCACTGGGAAAAGAGTTGTAGGAAGACACGGCATTGGCAATTGCAACGACGGAGGGTGCCTGTATTCTGAATTTTTTCTTTGAGAATCAGCTGTTTCTCAAAAATACCCTGTCGCAAAAAGGTCCAGAGCGGCGTAATGAACAATTACTATTCATAATAGTAATGCCTGCACAGACTACAATAAGATTTACTCGTCTTTTCACTCTAAAGTCGCCTTCACCTTCAATCCTCTCAAACTCCAAAAAAACAGGTTTTTCGAGTACATACATGAAGACGCCAATTGCCGGGGGTGATGAAAGATGAATCTCAAATTAAATGAAACTGAAAGAACGAATGAACAGCAATGGGCACAGCCGAAAATAGTGTTCCTGGATACCGATGCCAAAACAGTCGGTTTTCACCCAGAAACAACTACGACTAGTTCGACGATTTAGACCCTCTAACCCAGGATCTCCTTGAAAAGATCCGTTGCTCACCTAAGGGACAAGCACTCCTTCTACGAGGTCTTTAAAGCTTCTTTATGGACCCTCTCATCAATTCAAAGCTCCCATTTTGCTGTGCGGATGGCTTAACGAACTCTTTCTTTCTGAGACCGACACTGTGTCCTGGAATGAATGATTTCCGGTAATCTGAGACCCATGTTATGCGCACAGAAATCCGGGATCGCCAGGGGGCAAACATTGCGAGTCGCTAAAAGGAAATGTATATGGTGTTATGCAGTTTCTGCTTTAAAAGTAGTGGCTTTGGACATAGAAAAAGGCACTTTCGTCGATATATTTTGTCAGAAGCGGAGGTGACGAATGTCGGTGCGTTGAAATTTTAAGTTTTTTGTGATTGATGCGAAAAATTAATTAATATGAAGAAAAGGTCTCGAAATATAGTTCAAATTTAGGTATGAATGTAGGGACACCGGATCATTGTAGTTATACGTGACGTGATATTTACGAGTATTACTCCGCTCGGCCGCAGTCAGCGCTCTGCCAGGGGCACCCAACGACAATTTTGGAAAATATCTGTTCGGAAGACGATTTGTGATCTAGAATTTTCGGAACATTAATTGTTGTAAAATTTCTTGCTTACCTGCCTCGCCTAGGATTTTCGAACTTCTAAAAAATGGTATAATTGCCCATTTTTAACAGACTTTTACCCTTGAAAGGTCACCTAGAATTTTCAGGAGCCTTTTTTCTGGCTGAAAGTTTCGAAAAAGTAAGTTTTGATACCTATAATTTTCGGATCACTAGACTTTCAGCTAGGAAATCCAAACAGATGAAAATTTTTTAGGGGATAAAAATGTGCCTAGTACCGTTTAAATACTAAAATACGTTCAACAATGCTATGTTTAAGTGGTTTTGAACTATGTTCTCGTTGGGTGCCCCTGCTCTGCAGCCCTTTGCGCCCGTTAAAACAAAAATCATCCTTTACTATGGTATGAACAAAGTAACATTTACGAAGTATTCCATGGTACGTACATGGTATTTATACATGAGCAGATAAGGGAACCGTACGAATGAGTGCCGCGATCAAAACTAGTAAGATTTCCGATATATATATGTATATGATATATCTGTCGGGATTTGATAAAAGGTACTTCCAGAAATTTTTAGCAACAGTCTCATTTGAGGCTTGTTCAGTACTTGACCATTCCTTTTTTTTTATGATGATCTTTTCAGTACAAAAATCCCCTTAAAAGCTACAGTGGATCAAAAAACATGTGTTTAATATGCTGTTTACAACTGGAAAGGCTTGAATGCGTCATTCGGCTCTAATTTATACGAAAGCTGTACATTTTGAGACCGTTCAGTAAATTTCACAGTCGACCTTATGCAAGACAGATTGTATATCCATAGAATTTACCGCATTGATCACACAAGAACTTGCAACTTTAACGCATCAACATTAGTCACCTCCGTTTATCACAAAATCATGGCAAACATGTGGCATTCTTTGTCCAAACACTGTTTTTAACGGAGTAAGAACTCCACGCCATACATTTCTTTGTAGTGACTTGTAATGTTTACCCCCTGGCGACCTTATAATCGTGAGCGCGTAACTAGGTCTCTAATTACTGGAAAATCATTAATGGCGTAGCGCGCGAAAGGCGTCAGAGTGAGAAATCTGCAGCTTTTTTCTGAGTTTTGTCATTTTTCTCATCCTCATGACAAAAGAAAGAAAAACATGGCATTTTAATGACAAAAGACAAGCAAAAGTGAGGAATTCGCTAATGTTAATTTCGGTTTAACTTGTTTGTCTGAGTTTCGGGTTTATAAATAGTAACTGCGCGCAGCGCTAGATTCTCACTCGCCCACTGTAATTAATCGCATCGATTGTTCGCGACATCCTGAGAACATTTTATATGCCATGCTTTCCAAATATGGTCAGTTTTCGCGTCAGTTCAAGACTAGAGGCGCACTAAAAATTGTTCTTCGCGGAGGAAGAAATGGCGCCCGAATAAAATCGTTTTATTCATTAAACCACGAAATTGAAATTTTATCGCAAGACCCAAAGGAGACCCGAAATACATTACATCTGAACGGGATTTATATTTCCGTTAACCATGACATTAACATAATAGTTCCCTGCCACAGCGCCTTAAGGAAAGTTTTATCAGCACCAGTCCAATGTTGGTTAAACTTCATATTTAGTTCAGATTTGTCCTTAGATAGATGAAAGTTTCTTCCCAGTTCCCGCGGGAGGGAGGAGGGCATCATGGCCACGCGGACGATGCGATAAATACATGCCCATGAGCTGTCCTAGTCCTAGTTCCTGCTGGACATTTGAGTTATTTAGCTCTGCTTTGGAATGGTGGCCCAGGACAAGTTGAACATCGATCACAGGGGCGGGTCCAGGGTTTTTCTAAGGAGGGGGTGCACTACTC
>BOPM01001248.1:42296-63892 GCA_022179025.1 Porites australiensis
TTTTGCCATTTTTTTTTCCGGTTTGGGGTATTGGGGAACCCCCCCCCCCCCCCCCCCCCAAATGTCCCCCTCTATTAATAGGGACGGTCAGGAAAAAATCGACCAAAATCTTATTTTCTTGGCAAGAGTTGAAAAACAGTTTCTTTCATTTTTGGTTCATAGAAAGCTTTTAGTTAGATAAGGAACCTAATGTAGATTGTTTCCGCCAAAAGCCTTTTATTTGTAAGAAAAACTAGAAGATCGGTTTTCGATGTCGGAGTCTCAGACTGTCCTAATTTTTAACATGAAATTTGCTAACATCAACTAGTTTTCGGTGCCGATAGTATTTTGAAGAAGAAAAAAATCAAACGCGCTAGTAATGTGGTACTCACTGTTTATCGAAAAATAAGGACTTTAACAATGGTAATTCGCTAAGGATGACGGAACAGGCGGCGGTTACTTTACGATCGAGGAAACTTGGAGCTGTTAAATGAGTTATTTTGGTCACTCTTCACTATATTTACCCGACTTCGATGCTTTTGTTTGGAGGCTGCTTTCAGGAACCCAAGCCAATTCTCTGGTATGTTTTAGATGAATGTCTAAATGTGTGAATAAACGAGGACTGGGAAAATTTGGAGCTATACCACATGAAGAATAATGCCGCAGAAAACAACTACTAAATTAAAGTTTTTGTCACCGTAAAAACCTGTTCTTCGTTTTTGAATTATGTCAGATCAACGAGTCTCGATATTGCTTTGAAACTACCTTCTACTGAAATAAGAAGAGCTGTTCTATTGATAGGAATTGTCCAAATTTCTCCTTACGCCTTTATTTGCGAACGCGAGGAGAGTTGATTTTAGCAAATTTCGGGTTGAAAATACGGCCATTTTGAGACTCCGACCACGAAAACTGCTATTTTAACTTTTCTCGCAAATAAAAGGCTTTTTGCGAGAACAACTTACATCAGATAACTTATCTTCCTAAAAGCTATTTATGGACAAAAAGTGAAGGAAATCGATCTTCCAACACTTGCCACTCGATGATCGATATTTCCTAACCATCGCTCTTGTTTTGTTATTAGAAATTATATTGTAGTTGTATTTTATATTGTACCGACCTGATGATTGTGTTAAAATGAAGATTTGATTGATTGAAAGCTAAAACGGAGATTAAACCTGGCCGCATAATACAACCACGATATGTCGCTTCCAACGTAGTTTACATTTTGTGTTTTTAAATACATTACTTAAACCGGTGTGTTAAAATAACTACTTGCAAATAGATAAAAACTAAAACAAAAAGCTACGTACAGATCTTGATGACAAGTAACTCATTCCATCAGCAATCTGCCAAGCAAACTTCATTAGTTGTTCTGACGTCAGACGTGATTGTGGTTTGTTATCTGGGTCCTTGTAATAAGTATCATCGAGTCCACGGCTCTTTCTCAGGTAGCCCAGGAGATCTCCATATGGGACATACTCGATTAAAACGAATAGTGGGTCTGGAAAATTTGTTGAAGCCAACAACGTTTCAGCTAAACGGGTTTTTCTCTAATAAAGGCTATAATACAGGAAATTTGGAGGTAAACTGTCAAGTTCTACAAATGTGTGTACAATTGTATTCATTAATACTTCAAATATTTTACCTGTTTCGGTAACACAGCCCAGTAGTCGTATGACGTGTGGATGAGGTTTCAGCGTCTTCATTACTTCGAGTTCAGATAAAAGATCCCTTCTGTCAGACTCAGGAGCGGAAGCTAAAAATAAACGATCACTGAAATCTAAACAATATGGACCTAATATCCTTTGAGAACACTACTGAATAATATTCCTATGTTTTTGATAATGTTCTACCCTTTAACTGTTTTAGTGAAAAAGCGCGTATACAACTTTCTTTTTCCTTCCGTTATTTCCCGTTACGTTAGACTGTTTAACTCCACATTAATCCTCCAAAAGGTACGTATACCATTTTCAGCTACAGATGCTAGGTGAGGATTACCTTTAAGCATTTTAACAGCTACTGCAGTCTTTCCTGCCCTTCCTCGAAGATCTATTGCGGTTCCCTTGGCAACCTGACCAAAGGCACCTCCGCCGATGACCTTTTCTATGGTTACACTGCTTCGTGGAATTTCCCATGAGCGTGTGGATGGATGAAGAGGCGCGTAATCAGTTCTTAGGGATGAACGTTCCACCTGTGACATGCCGATTGTCACTTCTTCTTTACGCTCACTTCCAAATGCAGGTACCTCATTTAGTTCCATGTATTCAGGCTTGTGTTGACGAGAATGAGATGGTTGGACCTCATCCAGTGTTGTTTCATTCTGAAAGAATTTGTTTTTCTTCTAAGTATATTGCACTTGTCCCAAATAAAATGAAGAGTATTCCATGACTAAGTCACTTAAATTTCCAACAATGGACTATGTGCCGAGATATAATCAACGTAGCTCGAACCTCGGTCTTATATTTTCCAATGGACTAGGAACCAGATGAAAAGAATAGGTTTAACTTACGTGATAAACCTCTGCATCGTTGTGTGGCAACGTATATGGTCTGAGAATAAGAAAAGAACCAAAAATTACATCAAGCCTTTTTTGTACTTTATTTGCAATTCAGAAGTAGCAACAGCTGTTATTTTCTTTGCAGCCGTTTTTACTCCCAAAGTTTGTGACAACATGATGCCACTACCCACACAGTTAAAGTTTTTCTAGTTTCTTGTCCAATCGTTCTCTCCTCTCTTCGCGTTCACTCATTTTTCTCAAATGTAACGGTTATTTCTTGGTGTTGCGGCAAGTGCAAACGACGTAATACAAAAGACTGAAAAGACACTAAACGATACCAACACCACAACACCAAGAAACAGTCAAGTTAATGAAACTTGTGTTTATATTTTGAGTGCTAAGAAATACCTACAAATTTCTTTGAAGTTCAAACTTCTATAAAATAAGGTGAGATAAACGTGTACAAAAGGTTTCATTGGCTGCCTGCGAGCATTGAACTCCCGACGTTTGGAACGGATCCCAGCTGTTGTTTGTGGGACATATTGGCACGTACTAAAACATCTATACTGGGAATCTAGACGGCAGAACAATATTTTAGGTCTCATACATACACCTATTTCAAAAAATGTTGTCGGAGAGGACAGCGAATGGCAATTGTCGAACGGAGATTGTACGACCGAAAGGAACTGTGGGTTTGAATATTGATGGTAATTAAAATAATCACCTATCTAAGCTAGTCAATGATTCCGGCTCCATTTAGTAAAGACTTTCGATGGCGGGTTATATGGTTTGTCCATGTTCTTCAGCATTCAGTGCAGAGGCTTCATTCTTCCTGGGCGTCTCTGAAAGAACAGTTGAGCGCTATATTTCAAAATTTCTTGTGACTGGCGATCATGTAAAGTCCGAGATAATTGGCCGTTCATACGAGGAAACCAGGAACGTCTTTCAATTGAAAAAAGTGTGAGTTTCTCTTTAGAGTCACTAGAACGCTCAAACAAACCTTCATAGCTGGTGTATTCATTTCCACGCAAGGTGAACGCAACTAATAGCGAAATTTTGCTGGTCAAATAGCGTAACCACAGTTGTAACCTCCGTTCGACATTCGCCATTCTCTCCGACAACCTTTATTGAAATAGCTGTATAATCCAGAGGCTGGAAGAGCTCCTAGACGGACAATTGCACCTGTTCAAACTTTACGTAACACTCGTACCTTTCCTTCCCTTTCGATCCTGTGAAGGAAGACCACCACTTGTTAATACCACAGTAGATTTACTTAACTTATTACTTATGTTTTCACTCTTTGTTCTCTCTCATGGATGTGACATCCCGGATAAGGATAAAACACTCGTGTCACTTAGTTCCAGTTTTACCATTGTGTGTAGTTTTTTTTTTTTTTTTTTTTTTTTTTTTTTTTTTTGTTTTAGGAGTACAAGTAACCCCATTTCGGAGTAATTTTAACTCCAAGACTGGGAGTAAAAAGAACTCTTTTTCAGGAGTAAAAATGACCCCAAATTCGGAGTTAAATTAGGAGTTAAAATAACCCCCAAAAAGGGGTTATCCTGTACCTAAAATTTTTACTCCATTTTTGGAGTTATAATAACTCCCTAAAAATTACGGTGCATGTAAAGTCCGAGATAATTGGCCGTTCATACGAGGAAACCAGGAACGTCTTTCAATTGAAAAAAGTGTGAGTTTCTTTTGTGTTTAGAGTCAAGAACGCTCAAACAAACGTTCATGGTTGGTGTATTCATTTCCACGCAAGGTGAACGCAACTAATAACGAAATTTTGCTGATCAAATAGCGTAACCACAGTTGTAACCTCCGTTCGACATTCGCCATTCTCTCCGACAACCTTTATTGAAATAGCTGTATAACCCAGAGGCTGGAAGAGCTCCTAGACGGACAATTGCACCTGTTCAAACTTTACGTAACACTCGTACCTTTCCTGCGCTCTCGATCCTGTGAAGGAAGACCACCACTTGTTAATACCACAGTAGATTTACTTAACTTATTACTTATGTTTTTACTTTTTTTTCTCTCTCATGGATGTGACATCCCGGATAAGGATAAAACACTAGTGTCAGTACTCAAGTCATTTAGTTCCAGTTTTACCATTATGTGTAGTTTTTTTGTTGTTTTGTTTTGTTTTTTTTGTTTTTTTGTTTTTGTTTTTTGGTTCTGTTTTTGGTCTTAATAATATACCTGAAAAAGTTTCTTGAATCTGACTGGCTGCGGGTATTTCAGGTTTTAGTAAGCAGTAGGCACATGCAGAAAGGCAGGAAATATAACGGAAAAATGAGAAAATGAATACATATTCTCAGAAAATTAATTTCAGTGAATGTATGTAAATGGTTAATTGTATGTGACAATAACCTTCAAAACAATTCAGTTATTGCTGCAAGTGGGTGAAATAAACGGGATATCTATCTACCTATCTATCTATCTATCTAATCTGATAAACGATAAAAATATGAAAGAACCTATCTGGTGCTGCAACCAGCAAAAAACAATGGCCAAAGATGGGCCCCTGTTTAGGAGATAGGTGGGGGGGGGCAGTTTTTAGGGCCCTGACTTTCAGAATCAGTGCTCGACACTAACGCTAGTCTACTAGGCCAGGGCCAGTGAAAATTCTCGCTGGGCTAGTAGAAGTGTACTCCTTTTTGACCTACCCCTAGACAAGTAGATTGGTGAACAAAATTTTCATTTTTTTCTAAAACGCTTTATCAGTAGTTAGTTTTTTAGCTGAGTATCAAATGTAAACCAAAGGACTCAGTATTCATTTAGTTGAGGAATTGTAGCGATTGATTCAAAAAACGGACCCCATGTTGGAAATGCAACTACGTCCTCGCTTCCACGTCACCCAATTAAAGTAGGGGCCTGGGTCGGGTTGCAAAAAACCATCTGAAGATTAAGGGAACTCGTAAATATTATTTCAAAACAATAGGTTATTGTTCCAGAACAAAAGTTTTAACTTTTAAAAGAGCTCTCTTGTCTTAAGAGGGTTTTATGCAACCTGGCCCTGGATAAGAGCCGTCATCAAAGTCGGGTCTGCCATGTTGGAGTTTTCTTCAGGAATGAACAAGATTTCAAGCTTTTTTAACGACTTGCCTTCGAGAAAGCGTCCTTCAACGGTCTTTCGACTCAAACAAGCATATTCTCAAACACTTACCGATTGCCGCTTAATGGAAGGAAAGCTTTTCGTAGGAGTTTTTAGTCCTAGTTCGATATTCTACAATGACAACACAATCCATCTTAAGAAATTTCACTCTTCGAAGCTTTTCAAAGAACCGTGCTCGACCTGTAGTCAAACATATCATTCTGAACATAGCATAACTGAGCCAATAAACTAAACATTACTACGCGCAATCATTTCCATGTCTTCCAACACGGCACAAGACATTCAGATTACCTCTTGAACTCTCTGGACTGACACGAAACAAACAACATAAGCCATTCGTTTTATTACCGTTGATGTCTTTTTGTCTCTTAAGTTGGATTTTCGTAAAAACTGATCTATAAACTGTTTTTAGTAAAGACAGGTGGCTTGTCCTTCTGGTCTAGTGATTTATTTCACTCAGTAGCCCATCGGCCTAGTGTCCAAAAAAGTTAGTGTCGAGCATACCCGAGGGTATATTTTAGGAGATTTCCGTCGGTGTTATGTTATATTCATGAGAAGAAAAAAAGTATATTGTATGTTCTACATTACGAAAAATAATCAGCGAGCATTTTAAGTAAAATGAGAGAGCTTTTATGTTTACCTCTTTTATGCAACCAAAGTATTAGGATAATAAGAATGACGATAAAAAATATGAGAACTCCAGTAAATGCTTTCCAAACCACCTCATTACACTGGCAGCGTTCAGTTTCTGTAAAGAGGATTAGGGATGGAAAGTGAAAAGCAAGAATGCACACAATATTAAGGAATATTCAGGCTTAACGTTATTGCTTTTGCTGTCTATTAATGGCTGTAGGTCGTGGCAAGAGCACCAAAATATAAACATGCTGAAGTCACCAACCCTGAGATATGAAATTCAGTATGTACCAAGATATAGTCTGTAGTTTTCATCTCACGTGGTAATACAGCTTTATGTCGCAAAGACGTCTATATTATAGCCATATTAAACTCTATCCTAGCGGTTCCTTTACAGAATCGGATGCTTTCCTAGAACGAACAATCTGAGATTTTCCCTATCTCTCTAATACCATGCGAAATAATTTCCAAGAATTCTCGGGAACAGGGTAAATATCAAGAATTTCTTAGAATTCTTGAAAAGCTTGCGACGCCATAAAATTCTTGGATATTCTTGTGAATTCCCGGACGTTTTCAAGGGCTCGTCTACCAGAATTTCACACCTTCATGGAAATTCTCGAGAATAATGTGAATATCAATTTGACAAGGTAATTCAAAGACAATTCTTGAGAATTTTCAAGAACTCTCGGGAATCATAGATCGCTAATACACTCTTATAAATATTTTGCAGTGTCTCTTGTTACTCACAGCGTGGCTCGGGTTCAATCGATCATCGCATCGAGCTCTCTTAATTAATATCTCCAAGTTGTTAAGTTGCAGCTATTAAGCAATTCCAAACTTTCTGAACGAATATCAACTTCTAAAATTTGTACGGACATAATTTATTACCATATTTTTGACACAAATCCGTAGTTATAATAATTCTCAGAACCGGATACAATGATCACTTAGTCAGTGCCAGATGCAAAGTAATCCTGACTGTAGAAATCAACACATAGTGCAAGCTAATTAAGGACTCACCTCTTTTTTGTTGCATGATAAGCATGCATCGCTATCTTTCCTACATATCTGTTTAAAAAAATGGATTTGCCTTATTCGCTATATTAGAGTTCTGACGCGCGTAACTATAAAGCGAAGTGCGCTGCGATCACCTGGTGAGGCCAGACTATTGTACTGTGTAGTTTAAAATTTTACCGGCAATGACTGTACTGACATCCGTTTGTCTCAAATGGGATGATTTATATCCTCTACTAGTTATAGCTATCGCTAAGTGCCAAGGAGCAAAGATTTTACCCATAAGCGCGCGCTGTTGAATTTTAGAAATGTCAGGAAATACAGTATTTGATGAAAAGAGATTGAGCTTAATTCGATTGCATTGAAAACAAAGCAAACTTAAAGCAAGGGGCACACATACACAAACCCACGGCCGGGCCAGTACCTTACGCATGCGCACAGCTATATCACGAGGGCAGTGGCAGCCACAGACAGCTGTTTCGCCCTTATTGGGGCCAACCAGCGTGGCAAAGCCGTTGGGTTAATGAACGGGGAAAACCCGCGTCTCTTAAACCCTCAACTGCCGAGGTGAGTGCAAAGCCGTCTATCGCGAGTTACCAGTAACTTAAAGCAAGGGGCACATATACACCAACCCACGGCCTGGCCATTACCTCACGACTGCGCACAGCCATACCACGCGGACAGTGGCAGTCATGGACAGCTGGTTAGCCCTTACTTGGGGTCATCAGCATGGCATAGCCGTCGATCAGTGACCGGGGAAAGCCGAGGCGAGTCCTTTACGTGCCAGCTCCACACAACACATGTGGGAGCTGTTGGCTGGGAACCGAACAGCAGTTCTCCCACGACATGCGCAGGGAAGGCGGATCATGGGTTTGGTGTATGTGTGCCCCTTGCTTTAATTTGTCTTTTGAAATAGTGAACTAAACTGTTCTACAGCATGAAGAATTTGAAATCCCGACTTTACGCAGCAAATTTTTCGAGATACTGAAGTTCGTGTTTTTGTCCGAAATTGCGAACAAGTCATTTTGCATAAAATGTTAGTGGTCTTATGAGCAAACTTAATGTCCCCAAAAAATCATACTTAAGTCGAATATTCAACGTACAGACTTATATGTTTGGTCTCTTTTTAAAGCTAAAAAAAATTATGGTGCGCCAATAAAGCCTTCCGAATAATTTTGCTTCAAAGACACAAAAAAAATTCGATGCGTTATTGTTTTTCTTAGCGGCATGCAATAAAAAATTCCAGCGGGCAAATGCGACAGATATCGCGTAGGATAGGAAGGATCCACCCTACGATTGGTTGAAGACGGGATGAGCACGGGACTCACAAACACGCAAACGGTTCGTGGATTCTCTGATCTGTATCACGTGTTCGCTCGAAAACAATGCATTCTCTGTCCTACATTACGTCATGGTAGCCTTAAATTACACTATGTTCCATCGATTCGAGATTTTGTCTGCCCCTGGAACAATCGCGCACGGCTATAGGCTGCCGCCTCTCAGCCTCGCGTCTTCGCGAGGCTGCTCGTTGGCAATAATAGTACATGTCACTTCTGCAGACTATCTGGACACGTAGATTTTGCTTTCACCCCGCAACAAAATGAATTTGGATCGTTATTTACTGGGATAACTTTAAGCAGCCTCAAGCAAAACGGATAAGTTAATCGACGTCAAGCAGTTGCACAGAGTTACAGCGACAGCAATGACTAATCGAATGTGAGGTTTGCGTCCAGTGAATTGTAAGTAGGGCAATGAATATTCCTTCTTAGTATAACTTGTAAGTGACAGGTTGAAGCATTCGCTCAAAATTTGGGTTTACGCTATTTCGAAGATTACTGACAATGTAACGTCTCACACCAGTCGAGAGTTGTCACGTTGAGCGTCACGTCGTTTCTATTTTGTCCTCTCTCGAATCTTAATTTAAGTTTAGAACTAGCGCAAGTTCTAAGCCTTGCACCCTTCATAATTATATTACTGCAATAAGACTGTGATAGTTCTTGTGATAATTTATGTAGTTACGTTTAAATTCTGACAATTCTTGGTAATTCTTGGGAATTCTCGAAACCTTGTCATTTTTTAAATCTCTACCCTTAAAAATGCTTCTGTTTCCGGGAATTGCCGAAGACGGAAATCATTTCTGAGAATTTCCGAGAATTTTTAGGCCGTTTCTATTCCAATTTTATCCCGAGAATTCTCGAGAATACTCAGGAACGAATGTTGGTGCAAATCAACAGCAAAAGAATTTTGCGGGAATTCCCGGGAATAATTCTTGGAAATTTCGCACGGGAATCAAACGTTGTCTTTGACTCTATTAGGTGGGTATTTCTTAAAAAGACGCACATTTAGTGCCACGGTCCCAAATTTATCACTTTTATATAGGGCATGCACACAGCTCACCTGTTGGTAAAGGCACGGATGAAGTATGTGGAACCGAAGTTGTTATAGGTAAAATCTTTAAGCAGCATACACTGAAAGGACCAATGGTTCCTATTATCAACGCTTCCGTTAGTTCAACAAGCCCTTTGTTTGTAGAAACAGGAGTTTTAAAGTATAATACCAACGACACAATCACGCTGCCTTCCCTGTTAAAAAAAAGAACAAATTATCTCAAATAACTGGGGAGGCAGCAAGATGCCGAAATTCCAATGCTTCCAAACTTTTTAAATAGGTGTGAGCGACTTACCATTTTCTCCAGTTTTATAGACCTAACAACGAATATTTTCTTTTCCGGAACTTTTACACAACAATGTTTAATAATACCAACCTAAGCTTGTTAACTTGTAATCTGTCAAAGTGTGGGTTATTTTCGTATTTCTTGTTTACCTGAAAGGTATAAAATTAATTCAAACTGTTATACCACTACATGAGAAATTTCTGCAATTTGATTGGCTTAGAGCAGTGGTATTTCAGCTAAATTTGAAATACCTACATGTGAAAATTACAAAACCTTTGCAGGTAGTAGTATAAACAAATAGTAGCATGATTTGTTGGTGATACTTGGCATAAATACCACTCGCGATATTTCAAAATTGTCACAAATTTCACTCGCCTAACGGCTCGTGAAATTACGTATAACAATTTCGAAATATCACTCGTGGTATTTATGCCAAATATCACCACTAATCATGCTATTACCTATACAAACAGGTTCCTCCTTAAAAACATTTTTTGTGTCGATGATGTTGTTTTGGTGGTTGTTTGGTCGTTTGTTTATTTGCTTTCATGAGAGAAGGCCTGAAAAATTTATTACCACCGGTTCGGTGTAAAATTCAAACAGACATGAAACATTATTCTTCAAACATGATAAAAACCAAATTGCGAAAATTATACATGATGTAAAAAATGTAATTGAAAAACGTGACCATACCAACTAAATTACAAAAATAGACGCATACATCTTAAAATATTCAAGCAACCCGGAACAGAAATAATTAAATTACAATTTAGACAACACTAGTCTCGGTCTAAGAGGTTTCAGTTGAATGGTAATAGAGAGATCAAGATTCCCTTTTACGCCAAACGGCAAACGAGAATTTGCACCACGTGACCAAGTTTTTCCGTTAATTGTCACGTACTGTTTATTACTTCTTCTCAAAAATAAGTAGTTTCACGCCAGCTTTATTCGTAAGAATTGTTCAGGACAGTTTTTATCTGCTTACTTTCTATTCTGAGAAATTCTCAACTTAAATCTAACGTTTGTCGTTTCCGTAAACGTGAATCTTAATCCCTCTAATGCGATAGGATTTCATTCACAGATTTAAGAGTCAGAATGACAAATCTCCCCGCCATAAGAAGGATGCATTATTGCAATAAATTCATACTACTGAGACGTTCAAATCTACTATGTTATTAGTCATCGGATTCTATTTATGGTTAATTTGATAGTATGAGAACAATATGAAGGCTACCTCCAAAACAAATTGGTTAACAAAGGCTTTTGCGAGTGTACTGTTCAGATTCAAGTAATCTGGCTGGTATACTATCTTCTTTCCATTCAGCATGTCTATTGTAACTTCCAGTGGAATAAACTTTCCTACGAAGAAAAATAAAAACCTTCGATCGTACTCCAAGTGCAGTACTACAGTTGCGAATAAGGTTTCCATACAGTTCGTGTCATCTGTGCAAAAAAGCTGTGCCTACATCTGCTTATTCTGGACACAATGTTCTAATTTGCCTTTGTTTTTAGTTAAGAATTAAATGGTAAATGTTTCAACTGTTATCAACCTTTAGGCGCAGAACTAGCGTTGACCATGATCGGGCAATTGTACATCCTTTGAGCATAATCAAATTTTCATGACAGTTGAGCAAAATTATCTAGGAATATACAAGATATCAAAGAACACAAATTGGCACGTTTGGCCTTTCTTTTTTTTGTGCACTTTAATATTTTAAAATACTGAAAAAAACCTACTTGTGATCGTAATAAAGACACTGTGCTTATCAAATCCCAGGATATTTGTTGCTGTGCATGTGAATGTGTAGTTTCTGCCATCCAGGTCTTCAACATTTTGGACACTCAGATACCTCCCATGGGTTTCAATTTCACCAGCTGCGTTTGTCCAAACATACGATGCAGGTGGGTTTGCTTCAGCTAAGCATTCCACAATAACGGTTTCTGAATGCTCTGCTTCAATTGCTGAAGAGTTAGGTTTGGTAATTTTAGGGGGATCTAACCAGCGTTGAGGAAAAAATAAGGAGAGAAAATAAAGTAGCAGTTAAAACTGTCAGTGTTGATGATAAAAATAATAAAATCAAAACTAATTGTACCTTCCGGAAAGTGCCAACGAGGCGAATTCCTTGACCTTTTACAGGGTGTGCCTAATGGTTCTTCGCGATTTGATGCATAATTTTAGAGGTTTTAAATTGATTTCTCTAAAGCAAAAACATGAGGAGTACATAAAGGAGAAATCAATATGTGTCTGTTTTTATAGAAGAGAAAGTCGGTTTTGAAATGGAAATTTATCAATTAGCATTGTGTTATAGACATTTTAGTCGAACTGATGTTAAATTCAGTGTCTTATAGACCGCAGCCTCCTGATCATCAGTGTATCTGTAATCTTAGGAAGGTTTCCGTACAGTTCTTTGTTGGTTTTATGCTCCTTCCATGTAACTCCAAGAACTGCTCTGAGCATTCTTGTGTACGTACCATCCAGTCTATTCCTCATATTTCCAGTCACCGTATAGGCATTCATCACCATAAAGCCGTACACTTACAACTGTGGCCCGAAAGAAACCTACTTTGAGATGTTTTTTTAGGTTTGATTTCCACACTTTCATCATTTTTGTTGAGTGCAATCCAAGCTTGTCCAATCCTTACATTCATGTCCTTTTCACTGGATTGTATCCACGAACCAAGATATTTGAAGTTATCTACTTGCTTCAATTTGTTCCCTCCCAGTGTGACAAGATCTCCTACAGGTTGATTGTACAGCATGTATTCCGTTTTCTTGTAGTTAACATGTAGACCCACTGTTTTCGCAGCAACCTCCAGGCTTAATAAGAGAAGTTGTGCCTCTTCAAGATGGTCAGAAATTAGGGCAAGATCATCCGCGAAATCAGTGTCGGTGTTTCTCTAGTAGCTTCGAATTCTCTGAGGGCATAATCCAGGGCTATGATAAATAGGAAAAATTCAAAGAATTCCGTATTACCATCAGAAATTATCACCTGTGCTTCGGTGTCCTTGTAGAGTAAGCTGATGGCATCCACTATCTTTGTTGGAATTCCATATGCCTTCAAGATCTCCATCAATTTTCCACGATGTGTCGAATCGAAGGCTTTACTGAAGTCTACGAAAGTCAATATTGCAGGTAGCTGTTTTTGTTTTATCCCCTCTATGAGCCTACGCAGAGTTAAAATTTGCGGTAGTTTAGATCTACCCGTACGAAATCCATTTTGGTTCACTCTGAGCAGAGGATCCATATGAGGTCTTATTCAATCTAATAGAATCTTGTTATAGATTTTCGCGGCTGTGACAGTTAGGGATATACCACGATAGTTTCCTGTGTCACCCAAGTCACCTTTCTTTGGTAGTGGTATTATTCCACTTTTAACCCATATATTCGGTCGATCGCCATTGAATGTTTTCTTGCAGATGTCAAGAAATTGTTGATTTAAGGCGCCACTGTTGGAGAAAAAGGATGAGGTGCTAAGTGAACTACTACTCTGGGAACCAAAACACGGCGCAAGAAAGAGACCAGCAACAACATGTAGACCAGCTGCGAAATGATACTGGTTTGAGCATTGCTGAACTGAAGAGCATCATGGGAAATCGGAAGGAATGGATGAAGCTAGGTAATAGAGTTCGAGTTCGCTCGAAATAGGCAAGCAGCAAGATGTTAAATTCAAGCCCATTTTTTAGGAAACACGCTCAGATTCGAGGCAGCTTTGTTGTGTAGTTTTCATCACATCAATTAAAAATTTTAGTTGGCTTACGTAAGGACACATTATGCTGGAATTGTAAAGCGAATTTAATCGAGTACGGAAACATTTGGGTTTTCAAACAAATTTTTCAAAAAATGACTTCTTTGTTTGTTACTTTGTTTATTTTCATTTATGACAGTTATTCCAATAACGGTCGTAAAACAACAGCACGCAAAGAGATACGAAGATTGGCATAGATAGCAAGCTCAGTTAATACACATAACCGGGGATCATTCTTTAACTTTGCAACGACATGGCGGTGAATGGATCCACGTTGTACAGCATATTCATAAAGGTATACCAATGCAAAGAAGCACCTAATGAATCATGTAACCAATATTCTGCAAAACGATCAGCTCTTTCAGTGAAAAGCCAGTCCAAAATGTGAGGATTTTGGAGAACATTAGATTGCCTTTCAGTGGGTGATAGTTCCTTAACAGACTTATTTTCAAAAAGAAACTATGGCCAGTGATATTCTGTGCATGACAAAGTAAAGAATATTGTTGGTGACGCAACTTATTAGATTATTGCCTTCAAGTCATCCTTTGCTTTATGCCAGTAAGCATCACTCCCTGACATTTTCTGCACAATGCATCAACTTAGACACAACTTCTGAATAAATGTTTGAAAGAAGCATTTTCTTCAGTTCTTCTACGGAACTGTGAGATTCTCCTGGATTTTGCTTACGAAATATACTTCCTTGGCTAAGAATTCTATGTCTCTGAAGCATGTTGAATGCCCATAATCGAGGATGTGCTGTAAACCTATTATGCCATTTCTCATCTTTCTTTGCACTAAATTTTATTAGGTGCTTAATTTTTTCACCAAAAGTTGCATCACGTTTTGTTGCCGAGTTAGTGGGATATCGTTTACCATCAGGAAGAGAGTTGCTTGGGAAAGCCATTGTTGCTAAGCATTCACCTTCAAATTTACTCACACGTGTTTAGCCCCTTTCAGGCCATCTAATCTTATCGTGCTGCAATATTACATCTTTTATGATTTTTTTTTCTCTTGCAGCTTAAATTTCACAGGATTTAACAACACACTACTCAGCTCTGTACCTTCGTTGTTTGGTAGGTCGTCAATATCAAGTGGACCTCTATCTGAATCTAATTCATCGCTTCCACTCACTTTTTCACACCTTACTTTTGTAAGATCGACTGGAATATCTTCTAAGGGAAGTTGGGCTAAACATTCATAATCAATCTGAATGTTTTTGTAAGCAGGATTTTGTCTGACCAGCCAGTTTAAGGCATCTGATACTTTTTCTCGCAGCACAATTAGATATTTTGACATGTCGGTACTACAATCAACGGTAAGTATAATAATTTGTAATTCTTTTGGATGTCTAAGAAAAGTATAAAAAAAGCTGTTAAACTTCTTGGGTAAACTTGATGCAACGGCCTCGATACGCTCTCTGCCCTTCTGGCTTAGTGTAATGAACATTTCTTCCATTTGCGTGAAATTTTGAAGTTCTAGTGGCACGTGAGATGGTAGCAAGCTGTTTTCCAATGAAACTTTTTTTGTGTCGTTCTTGTCTCTAAAGCACCTAGTACAACTATATGGTTCCTTTTTTTATTTATTTAATATGAAGTGGCGAGCATGAGTCATGACAGCATTGACATAAAGCTATTCTTAACTTCATCGAATTATGAAACGTTTGCATTGCATGTTCAGTTGTGCCCACTCTTGTTAGTGAAGTTCTCCACAGTTACTTGTTTAGAACTCAGATAAATACATTTCCTGGCTAAAAACGCAATTTTCCAGACTTGTTACTCCTTCAGTCATTGCACTTCTATCTGCATTGCTTTTTTCCTTAAACCTGTAGGCCCGCATGTACAACTTCGTTCTTTCGTTCATTTCACTAAATTTTTGTGAAGACCGTCTTCTTATCTTCTTTTTAGATCGTTTAATGTTTTCATCTGCATAATAAGTATCACTTAAAGAACTGACGCTTCGACTTTTCCTCTTCATAGTTAAAGTTAATTACTCAATAATCATTTCTTTGGTATTCAATTCTATTACATACTTCTAAATTGTCCCTTTTGTTTACTACGTCAAGTTCAGAATTAGTTTTAGCTCTGTGCTTCTGCATGTAAGCATTATTTTTTGCGTTGACCTCAACTCTGTTCTCCTTTTTATAACTTATAATTCTTTGGTCTAACTTCAGTTCCTTCGTACTGCAGGAGTCTTTTTGTGATTTGCAAACAACTGGATTTAACACATAACACACAACACACCGTTATGTTTTACTCCTTACTTACATCTTACATCAACAACTGCGAGGCTTGTAGCAGGAGTGCCATATCCATTATCGGCAGTACACTTGTAGGACCCCACATCGTCTACGTTTACGTTAACAAGATCTAACTTATGACCAGAGACATTGAACTGTGCTGCTGTTCTACCCTCTTTAGTCCAAGCGATATTGGGGGTGGGGTCACCAGATGCATTGCATGTCAATGTAAAGTTTGTTCCAAGAGTAATTCTTGACTGCCTTGCAGGGAGGACAGTTATTCTTGGAGGCACTGAAATATGATATAACATTATAATAACCAGGCCCCGGTTGTTCAAACGTTGGATAAGGCTATCAATCGGATAAATCACTATCCTGCGGATAGTGTGGGAAAAACGATAGCACTATCCGCTGAAAATAGATTTATCCACTGGATAGCGTTATCCACGTTTTAAACAACTGGGCCCAGTTCAACATGTAGATAGTAACATTTATACAACTCCGTGATTCGGAAAACTGAAAAATATAGTTACTTCATACATAGCCCCATATTAGAAGAGTTATGGAGTGATGTGTCACCTATTATAATTGCTTTGTAGGACATGCTGTATTCGAGTCTTATGACCTAATTATGAGCAACAAACACAGGATAAGATTATGATTGGAGAAGTTAAGTATCTCGCAGACAACTAGACCAGATTATTCATATTTGCAACAGTCCTGAGGTATAATTAAATGAGCTGGGACTTGTTTCAAAACATTATTCAAAATGACGGCCTTGTCCAGCAAGGTTCAGAAGGTTGTTGGGCATACAGAGAAAGAACCGGTTTTGCAATAATGAGTTGCATGGCATTGAGATGCATACTAGGGAAAATGAGAATGCAGTGAGAGAGCTGGCGTGCTTTTGTTATTTTATTTACGATTTTATTAAACGAGTCGTTTGTCTAAATCACAAAGCAAATTGAATGTTTTCAGTGATGTATCCCGATAAGTCTTTTAGTATCAACAACCGACTTATAGTACATGTTTTAAAAGTCGTTATACAAGTCCCCAGTTTTGTTAAATTTATTAGTATTATGTATTAGTGTCAAATCAACCTCGTCCCCAGGGCGCTTTTCCCTGGCTTTGGAGGTGGGGAAAAACGGAAAGCGCCCTGGGGACGAGATTGAGTGTCAAATAAGATCAGGACGCAATTTACTTTTTAACTAGTAATAGTTGACACTACAGCTGCCCCCGCTCTGTATATTGTCGGTCAATAGTATTCTTGCTCGTTGTATAGGTCTTTGAAATATACCGATTCATAATGAAGATTTTCACACATATTCCATACAATAGGTGAGATAAATACGGGAAACGCAGTAAGGTTCCATGCACAGTTTCAGTTCGATTTACACAGCTTTGATCAAAACATTCTCAGTTTCGAGAATAGTGTTCTAAACCATAAGAAAAGATTTAATTAGAAGTTGAATTTTTCGCTATTTCTCTTTCACCTTTTACATTCCGTTCATTTTATTTGCCGGAAAGTAATTAAAAGGACGTTTGATCAATTCGCGCTCACGCATTCTAGTCTTATTTTTAAACTTTACAGCGGAAGGACACTGTGAGCAGGTAATAAGTCAGCACAGAATTTGATTGTCGGCGAATTTCTGTAATCGTCTATCGTTCTGCTAGTGATAAGCTAGCCGTTTCTCACTCGTCTTGCTTGTTTGGGGCTCCAGGGGCTGAGTCATTCCGGTCAAAGGTTTTCAATCAAATATTTGTGAACTCGTGTCTGGCAAACTCTCCAAGTGTTTATATATAAACAGTTATACGCACCTTATAACTTGCGCTTAACGAGTGTCTTTTGGTCCATAACTTTCAAAACAACTGCTCCACAGAATGTCAATGATAACACGTACCGCAAAAGAGTATCGAAGTATGACTGCACAATAAATGTCACAAAATCTACGTAAGCGGTCGCTTCGAGATTTGCTGTCTTTACGTCATCCTAACCATTTCGTACTTGCAGGCGCAAACAATAGAAACGTCACCATTACCTACCGATTCCTCGCGGCCCCTGTTCAAGCAAATCGATCGAGATTTTTTCTATATTGACTGTAAGACTGTATATTTCAGCTGTAAGTACTTTCCTTAATATACGCGCGAGTTACTAGAGTGGCCTCCTCGGGATTTTTCCTTCTAGGCGAAATCCCTGCGGGGGCAATAAGTTAATTTATAAACGTTAAACCTTCAAAGTTACCAAGCAAACATTCCTGTATCTCGTTTTTGTTTCACAAAGGATATGAACGTGGAGTCACGACAGAGACTATAACGTACAAATTCAATTGAAAGCGCAAAAAAATTTAAAAAGAAGAACTCCGGACAGCTTCCTTTGGAAACATATAGTTCTTTCCCACTCCTTGCTGTGCTTTGAGACTTATCTTTCAAGAAACCTTCAGGGAAAAGGTTAAAAGCTCTCTAAAACTGCACTCATTAGAAACTGATTCTTTTTTCTGAAGATTTTCGTAGATAATCTAGGAACAATCCATAGTCCTGGACAGTGATGAACCACTGTTCGATGCATGTAGACACAAAATCTCCGTCTCCATCGTTCACAAACTGGCAAGTAAGAAGTTTGAAACTCCTGACAGGATCGTTCACTAACTCTTCTTGCGGCATGTCACGATGAGGAAATTTCCCCCTAATAAAGACTTATTGAAAAATATAAGATATCCCCCTTATTTTTTTCTGTTTTAGGTACGCCAGTGAATGTGGCTGTTTTTAATATTGTGATAGTCTAAGCTTGATCTAACACCTAAAAAAGGCTAGCTCTTAGTTTAAGAAAGTGGCTGAAGGTTCTGGATTTATTATCAGAGATTTGTACTCTTATTATACTCAGCCACGGCGTCTATGGCTGACTGTATCGACCATTTTCTTGGTGAATTGAATCTAGACGAATCCCCCCCTTCCCCATTATGTTGTTGAGAACATTATGGATAAGTCAATTCCTGACGGAATAAAGAGGCGTTTAATTAAACCTTTGCTTTCAGGAGAATAATCCTCCAAAGCACCAAGAGGAATTGAAGCATTTGATCCCCCACACCTCAAACTTACATCACGAGTTCAGCCCTGATAAAGGCGTGGTTGAGGAAGAATCAAATGATGCTTTTTCGCAGGTGTTGATCTCCCAGACAGTAAGATAAAAATAAAATACTTTCCCGCACTTGGAGAAGATTTAAGTAGGGTAATAGGTTCTGGCACTTCGACGCAATGAAAAGAAGGAGAACGAAAGCGGAAAAAGTATACGTAATTATATACAGTTGACTCCCGATAACTCGAACCCGCGCTAACTCAAACCTCGCGCTAACTCGAACCAAAGTCGATTTCCCCTGGATTTCTTTCTTAAATTTACTGTAATTTTACCCTCGTTTACAGTCGAACCCTTGATAACTCGAACCTCCCGCCAACTCGAAGTAATTTTTGTTTCCCTTCAGAACATTTCTACACAATTTTACCCTCGACAACTCGAACCATGCGAGTGACAAGTCGGGAAAAAAACCGTGTACTGAAGTCCGAAACATTGAAGACAATCGATTCAATTCTTTCTCTTTAATTTTTTGTCACTCCAGTTCCAATTCATTGTCCATCCTTGTATACTTTGTTGCTTAATTGCATTCCGCCTCCCCATCCATTTGTTTATTTCCTTACGTACTTCCAGTTATTTGCTTCAAACTCCCGATAACTCGAACTTTTTTTATTTCCCTTGAACGTTCTAGTTATCGGGAATCGCCTGTATATATATTTTTGAGCGATAATTTGCCTTTCTTTTAAGTGCCAATAAAGTCCACGTCTTCGTCTTCAGTCTCAAAAAATTAAGCTTATGAAAAATATATCTGAATCCTCTATTACAAGTAAAACGTCAGCCAACAGTCAAAATATTAAAAAAAAAGGGCGGCCATTGTTCGGGTTAATTTTCCCGTTAACTATTTTCACTAAAAATACAATGCCCAATTCTACACTGAAATACCTTTAAAATCAGTACTGCTTAAACGATATAAACACCTGAAGACACCTATAAGCAAAAGTTTACCGAAATAGATTGCACTTTCGCATGCGACAGCCATTTTCTTTGACATTCAAATTTGTAGCACAAGTAGTCGTGACACGGCAGTTTCGATTAATCATTTAATTTATACAAATCATTTGACGACCTCATCCTCCCTGAAAACTCCACATTTATGAAGTAAAATAAGTAAAAACTACCATTTTTTTATTACCTTCTTCAATATCATTTTTAGGCAAGCATGATATTGACTTATCCTACGCTAGGTTTATATTCTAATTACCCTCGAATCTAGATATTAACATAAGAAGGCTAGCATGAAGATTACTATCTTATGCCGACTCTTCTAAAATGGCGGAAGCCTCGCAAGAGGCCTCAAAATCGATCAACCACACGAAGCATTGTTTTCCCACTCTATTGAATACATAAAAAGACAGCGGTAAATAACTTTTGTTTTTTTTACTTCATAATGCCTAGAGTTTCGTTCAGGGACACAGTAGAAGAACAAACACTGAATGGAATCGCAGTTAAAATCTGGAGGATAAAATGAAGAATGCCCTGTCACTTCGAAGCACAGAAAGCAAAATTGTTAGACTTACCGCGGACGATAACTGTCACTTGGTCATTTATCTCTCGTGGGATGTTACGTAAGTCGTCGTATCTGACTTGCAGGCTGTAAGTATATTCCTCGGTGTTGTCTACATTCAACAACCTCAACGTTGCTGGAAGGTTCGCTCTGTACTCGTTGGCAAAGCTATCGCTCAATAAAGTGAAGCCAGTGTTGAATTTCCTCGATGCAATTGTTACGTGATTGAAATCCCCAAGCCTCTGTCTTATCAATTGAAGGGAGTTAACAACTTCACCGCTGGAAGAAAGAATATCCCATATGAGATCCACATTTGTGCTGTTCACTCCTTCGACTACGATTGTTGGTTTATCAGGCTTTCTTGTGAAAGTCAATGACCCTAAAAATAACATCAAGAAGCAATAAATTCATCACGATTTTCCTTACAACAGAACGACACCTTTCCTTCCTTATTAAAGGCCATTTTGTTCAAATCGAATTAGTGAAATTCTCCGTGAAGTTAAGGAATTACCAGACTGCTGTAACAATAATGAGGCAACAATCAAAATAATGGACAATTTCCAGCATGGAGTGATCCATGGATAAGCTTTCATCTTGGTTGTTTTGGATAAATGTAGGAAATTCTTTCGCTGTCAGGTTCACATTTAACGAAGCGCTTTATACTGAATCCACAGGCGACCCAGACGTAGTATGTGTCACTCAATGAATATATTAATATTCACATGGACAAATTAATGCGATGAGTCGTCGAAACTCCCATGAACTAAAATAGTCCAAAAGTCAAAATATAACGAAACAAAGCTGAGATACCTTCAACTGAACGTATCCTTGTCTTTCCTGGCCGGTTTAAGTGGCATTTTGTTGAGTTTTGCAATTGTCGGTACTATCCACTAAAGAAGAATTAAAGGCTGGCTACAAAACAAACAGACCATCTCCACGCGCCTTCACACGAAGCGCTATAAATTCGAGAATAATCGACGAATCCGCTCCAAATTGCCATCGGCTAAACTGCAGGTAACGTGTGCTCCTGCTTCTGGCTCGCTGGCTCCACAAAACCCATCGCAACTGCAC
>BOPM01001249.1:45783-61053 GCA_022179025.1 Porites australiensis
ACAGACCCCCCCCCCCCCCCCCCCCCCCCCCTCACTGGTGAGTTCACTTCCTACACGGGAGGCATCAGAAATTCCAAGGGGAAGGGGGTCCAAGAGGAGGTAATTTCCAAGGGGGTGGAGTTAGATTCTCACACAAGGTATATTTCCAGGGACTTTGAAACAAGAATTATTGTTTCTATTGATCATCTTACACTGTACATTAACAGTTAGCTTAAAGCTTTTTTGACAGTACATGATATAGTCTATATGTACATAAAATGAATGTCATCGGCTCATGAATCATGCAGGTAATCCAACTCATTGCTTTATTTCACAATATACATGTAATTGTGGTATTCACTGTTACGTTCATGTTCTATTAGCCTTCTTCTAACATGTTTTTAAGATTGAGTTTTACTGGTTCTTTCATAGATGCTATCATACACTGTGGGTGTCATGTAAGGTATTGCCTCCTTGGTTGTCAGTGACATACTGTTAATATTTGTTAGTGACATACTGTAAAGTCCTGTTTCATTATACAGTACCAGTATGAAAATCAACTCTTTTAGTTATTGGAATCTGAAATATTATTTAAATTGAGGTCCCCAAAGTCAGCAGCCCATGTTGTTTTTGCTATATCATTTATGGGTGCTGTAATTTTGGTTTTTGCTCATTAAACATTCTTACAGACCCCTTGCCCTGTTTGTTTGGTGAATTGTTTACCCCTGTTAGGCAGGGTTATTACTGTGATAGCTGACACTTATTGGAATCTGTTCGTTTTTCCAAAAAAAGCAGTTTTATTGTTTAAACATGCTTATAGAGTATATTGTTCCATGTAAAAGTTTTAGAGTTAGAAGAAATTGTAAAGGACCTTCCTAAGTAGCTAGAGGAAGTGGTGAACTAGAACTGATATAATTATTTAGTCCTGCTACATGTATTTATATCATCTGGCTTGTTTATAGCCTGCGGTGCAGGCGGCCCTCGTATGGTGTGTAGTATACATATGGTTGGTTTAAAGAAGGTTTTAAGTGTCTGCGATGGGGACTAGCTTGTTTATAGTACAGCATCGTTGTAAAGTGCAATGAAATCAGCCAATCACAAGTCATGTTCACAAGGACAGTTAGTTACCTGTCACAAAACAAGATATTTCTTTAAATCTCAAAGTGCCACCGGCCAAGTGTGTTCATAATTGAACTGATATTATTAGGTTTCAATAAATTGTATAACAATCGTCGCTATTGTCAAGTGAAATTTACCCTACACTATAAATTTATTCCTAAGGTATTATTACGTCGGTTCGATAACTATTTTTTAATGTGTCTTGCATAAAAATATTTATCATCTTTTTATCCTCTTTTGTTCAAATTGTGGTCTTTAATCTAATACTGTGGGGGAGAGAAGATGTTACCTTGTTTGCTTATAATAATCAACCTCACAGGGATTGGCTGGGAAAATAATGAACAAACAAAGTAACAAAAGAACCTAGCCTGAAAGCAAAAGATCTGCGACATATAGGGATCCAAATAAATTTGCGGTTCTGAAGAGCTGCAAGGCTACTGTTATTACAAATGATTTTGAACGAAACATATTGAAAAAATTTTGCTGTAACTGATGGCGCACCTGTTTATAATGGTACTAGTGAGATGGTTAAATGGGGTGTGAATATAATTGTATTCACTGTGATAGGTTTGAACCCAGGAGTCATTTCAAAAGTACGTTGACTTTGATTGTCCGGGTAAACGTCGTCCTGAGTAGGACTGTTTTTGTCGACAGTGACTGAAGTTTTGATAACCTGCGCCATAGTCATCTTCAGAGTCAAAGTGAGTTGTATCACGTCGGTTGATGGTATTATACTCTGTTCATTGACCTGATTGTTTAATTATGTCGCGACGTTATTGGTCGTGTATTTAGTTGTTATTTTAAGGTACAGTAAACAACCACAGCAGACCGCTAATAAAAACCTTCTTTTAGGCTAAGAAGGTGCTCAATTTTGATGAAGGGAATAATAGGTTGTTGATTACCAAAAAAATAAATAAACTTTTTATCTATTGAAATGTTCTCAAAAACATAGCCAAGAAACGTCTACATGATGCTGACAGTTTCGATGTCTGTCAGCCGTCTTTATCAAACTTGAAAATCGTCAAAGGTGTCAGAAGCCTTAAATCGGCTTCTAAAGGTGTTGATTATTGCGATGAACGCCCAAAGTCACTCTGTAGACGCCGCCGCCCCCCCCCCCCCCGGGTTTGGGGCTAATACATATGCTTTCCTTGATCCATCTCTTAAACTTGTCGCTTTGCTGCTCAGCTATTTCACTTGCTTCCCAATTCATAATATGATTGTTCTGACAGACGTGGTCTGTTATGGCTGATTTATGGTGCTCATTGGTAGAAGCTCTACGGTTGGATCTTGTGAAATTTCTGTCAGAGCTCTTTTGTGTTTCCTTTCTGTGTTCTGTGATCCTGGTTCTCAGCTGTCTCCCTGTTTCACCGATGTATACCTTTTCGCATTGGTTGCATGGAATTTTGTACACCACTTCAGGACCCTCCAGCCTTTTTTTGCTAATCAACTTTGTCCTTCGGGTGAACCAAAACATGTCTGAGGGTGGTTTGAGGTTTAACCACTGTGGCTACCCTGTGTTTAGTGAATATACGTTGTATTTTCTCCGTGAATGAGTGGACATATGGGACAGTCAATCGGGACAGTTAATATGGGACAGCTAATTATCGCAGTTAATATGGGACAGTTAATTATCGCAATAATTAACACCGTCAGAAGTCTATTTTTAAATAGAATAAAATAGAATTAAAATAAAATAGGATAAAAATAAAAATAAAAAATAAAATAAAATAGAATAAAAGTCTATTTTTAAATAGAATAAAAGCCTTAAAAGGCTTCTGACAACTTTGACGACTTTCAAGTTTTGATAAAGATGGCTGACAGTCATCGAAACTGTCAACATCATTAAGACTTTTCTTGGCTATGTTTTGAGAACATTTAAATAGATATTAACTTCACCAGCCTGATGAATTTCTTCAAGAATAAGCTTTTTAGTTATTCACAATTGGGTTATCATAGTATAACCCTAACAAAACTGATTACCGAATTTATATACAGTTCAGTACAGTACGTTTTTCTTGTACTATAATTTACAACTCAAAGTTACACTCCTTTGTTAAATTGTTTATCATAATTATTTTAACTGTAACCCACATATAGGAACCTGCTTGATCTTTCTTGGCTAAACAGGTTCTTGTATTTTGGGGTATTAAAGTGGCAAAATTTTGCCAAGAGGTTCTTAATCAACAGGTTCTTATTAGAGGGTGGTTACTATAACTGCCTTTATAGTCAAACAACTCAAACCTGTATTAAGCGGACCTCGATAAGCGGTCACCAAAGTCCTGGAAATAGCTTCCCTTAATTATCGTAAAAACCGATCTGTATTTAGAAGTTAAGAAAGAATGTCGCTATAAGGATTGAGTAAAATTGGAAATGGTCAACCAAACCTTCCCTCCTACTTTGTGTGTAGTTACTACTTCAGATGAAACTACTAACTGTGGCATTTGTTTGACTTCTAACAAAAACCTACACTGGGCATTAAGTGGGGGAGGAGGGGACAATTTTCTCCTTGAAAATTGGAGTTTTGTTAGGTAAATATCTCAGAAAGAAGACTAACAGTTAAAAATCTGTTTACTTGATAGCAAAATATCATCCTTCCTCTCAATAAAAATGTTATCAATTTTTCTCTAGGCCCCCCTGACGGCCCCTGTTCATTGTCATTTACAAGGGGGGGGGGGGGGGTAAACGTTTTTTGACAAGGCTTAAAAATAGACATTTTTGAACACATTTTTTTCTTACTAGCACTCCGATTTAGATCAAAATTGAGACAAGATGTAAATATTTCACCCTTCGTGAACCGTTCCATGCTTAAAAATCCGCGGGCACTCGATACATTTTTGCATGCTAATCAAATGAAAATGTGTACCTGAGCCAAAATAGTAAATTTTCGCAACTTTTGTTCGCCGCTTTCTTTCTTTTAAATAATGTCATTGGGCCGATGTTAAGCAAGAACGTTGGATGGTTCCTATAAATCGCATTCCTTTACGTTTTACGGTCAGTTATCGAGCAGATTAACGATTTTTGGTTTACAATAACCTGAGATCAGACCCAATATACATTCTCTCTTGCGGCTACCTCTAAAATTGGGCCTGATACAAACTCTCTCACGTTTGTGCTCGTGTTACGGGTCGTAACGCTGATTGCCTGTTAGAGCAATGTCACGAGATCTGATTGGCTGTCGGAAACGCCGGAAGTTGAAAGCGCTTATTCCTCGCGTGGTTGTTTCCTTGAATGATCCGCGGTCGGCAGAGAGAAGGATCGATTTTGCTGTCTTTTTTATCGTTTTATGGTCTTATGGTAGGAAAATATGCCTTAATATGTTCCATGGAAATTCAAAAAAATTCTTATGGTTGCTCGTATCTTCTCAGGATCTGCTTTAGTTATGGAACTAATGTGAGTGTATCGCGGAGTTGAATCCCTCTGTAAGCTGTTGACCGCTGACAAGGTGCCTTTTGATTTCCCAACAAACGAGTGCAAATCAAAATACTATCCATCTTAAAACTGGTTTCATTTGAAAGTTTAGCCGGGAGTGATTTCTCTGAACGGGGTACGCAAGCGGAGGCTCACTGCGAAAGAAACCTCAATCGCCAACTGTGAAGTATTAGACGAAAAATATCTCATCGCTGTTCAAGGAATTTTTGTAGGCATTATTATAAAAGCTGGTGGCGCTAGTCTTAAGTTAACAGACTTGTTGTTTGCCTTCGCTTTTTGTCAAAAATAGACCAGGAAAACTGGTGTCCTTGCTCGTTGGCTGTTTGTTTATTTCGATTAATATATTTAGCGAGCTTTTTAGACCTGCAATAAAACAACAACACATTTAAGAGAACTACAAAGTGTGTTTGTAATATTGTTTTTCGTTTTGTTTATGGGTCCGTTACGCATGCAGCTAGTGGCACATAATATTTACCTGGACTTTTTAAAATATATATATATTTTTAGACGTTTGTTTCTCTAGTAAATTCGCAAATATTATTGCAAGTATACGCACGGGACTAAATCAGCTGCATTAAATGCACTTGAGAACTCGTTTGGTTCGTTCTGAAAAAAATTGTATATCCTTTGAAAAAGTTCGCGATATATTTCTTCAAGATTTTTAAAGATTTATGTACTGAAAATCGGGGGAAATCGCTGAGGAAAATATTAAGGCAGCAGAAAAATAGAAAGTTCAGTATTTTAAATTCGAGCGTGCCTAGCCAAAATAATAAAACTAGAAGAACACCGTGTCGCTGTGCTTTCGAAAACTTTTTACCTTCTACGCCAACAGAAATAACCTTCGAGATCTCCTTTAATCTCGCAAGAAGTTAAATGTGATTGTGCTGACTGTTTTATTTTTAGCTGAAAAAATTAACAGATGAAAGCTCTTTTTGAAGTCAGCCAGTCTGAGTTTTTTCCCACGCATGAAAAATTTGCATACTAGGAAAACAAGCAACGGCAGTACTTTTGGCTGGCTGATTCGGCAAGTGTCAATCAATCAAAAAAGTGGGCGGAAGACGTTTCGTTGGTTTGTATCTAGCCTCCCACGCAAACTTTCTTAGGGGTTCGTCACGTGTTCCTTATGCCACACTCTGTTCCCCATCTCTTCCTGCCCTTCCAGTCTCCTGAATATATGCCTCAATGTTTTTGGATAGACCATAGTGGATGGTACGATGAACACCTTTGCAGTCAACTCCCATTCCAAATGCAATGGTTGCCACCAGCACTCTTATTGGAGATTCTTCCTTCTGGGAAGCATCCAATATCTTATCCTTGTTTTTGTCAGGGGTGCAAGAATGAAGCATTTCAAGCAACACATGTCTTGGATCATTGGCTGAATTGGAGTACAACTCACGTTCAAGCATTCCTTTCAATACAGGGTATATGATGCAACACTGCTTTATTGTCTGGCAATAAACAATTGTCCTACTCGTTTTCTCTTTCTTTTCTTTAAGTTCATTGGCCAACCATCGAAAATAATCTTCAACTGATCTCTCTTTATCCGTCTAGTGAACAGAGTAAGCAATGTTTGCCTTGCTAGGATTTTCATAGATCACATGAGGGTTATCCATCAATAATATTTCTGTAATAGTCTGCCTTGTGGAAGTGGTTACTGTAGCAGTCAATGCTAACATCTTGACATAAGGAGCAAGGGACCTTAGTTCATGGAGTTCAGCGTACGTTTCTCTAAATGCTGCCATGCTGCTGTTGTTTGAAGTACCCCTTATTATTATATGGCTGAGTCTGTTTTAGCCATGCGATTGGTCAATTTGCGGTCCGTAACTTGCTAAACGGACCAAAATTTTTAAAGAAAATGCTCATTTCGGAGATCTAAATCTCTTTACCTCGCCAAAAATGTTTAAATAAACTTATAAGATGCCTGTCAACCTTGAGGTCTTGGATGTTGACTTTGGCCTTCAACATTTAAACTGTGTTTATTTGTGAACGAAGACGATGAAGAAACTAACTCGTAATCTTATCGAAGAGGATTCTAGTCAGTGCTTGAAACTTTTATCGTAGTACACAGTTAAGAAGACGAAAATCGACTGGCATAGATTCGAGATGTTTTGCCTAAGAGAAAATGAGTAATTCCTTCAACAAATGTGATAACAAACATACCTACACCCGATCATCTTGACAAGCTTCTTTGCCATTTGCAGTGTTTTTTCAAGGACCAACGAAAGATAGAAGCGAGTTCGAGCCAGACACAATAATGCCCAGTTTTCAAAAGACTCCAGCGTCACATTAACGAGTGAATATTTACAGTGCTCTTAGTTTCGACCGAATAAACTCTGAAATATGTATGTAAATTAAACCCTGAGGAATGGGATGTTAACTTTGCCTTTCCAAATTTTAACCTAGCTTTGTTTTAATGAATAAGAAGCTGTTGTAGAAACTGAATCGTAACCTTACCGAGGAAGAGAATTGTGGTCAGTGTTTGAAAATTTTAACGCAGATCACAATTGAAGACGAGAATGAACTGGCAAAAAGAGAGATTTTCCAAAAAACAATTAACGAGCGAATCCTTCGACAATGACAACAAACTTACCTTGAAAAGCTTCTTTGCCTTTGGCAGTGTTTTTTCACAAGGACAAACGGAGGAAAGATGGAAACGACTTCTAGACAGACACCGTGTCCGGTTTCCAAAATACTCCAGCGTTACATTAAAGAGCTAAAACTTACAGTGCTCTTAGTTTTGACCGAATAAACTCTTTTAACATGGCGAATTTGTTTTTACTTTCTCGGAAAGCCTTTGTTATGTGCTATTGTTTTCGTGCGCCAATAAAAACTTTCTTTTTTGACACCTGTCAAATGACTGTCAAATCGTGCGTCCTGCACTTGCTTCCGGTCCCCCAAACAGGAAGAAACCATATAATAAACATCTTATTAGCCTCGTTTTTTCTTTCCGTACTGTAAATTACGGATCCTCGTTTTTTTCCATCGATTTATGCATAAATCGATGGAAAAAAACTCGGTCCGTAATTTACAGTACGGACGGAAAACTCGGCTAATAAGAGTTATATAATGAAAAAAGAAGACAAAAAATTTTTTAAGTCACTGGAGCAATCATGGGCTGAGAACAGTCGATGTAAAACGCAGACTGCAGACTATTGTTTTTAACATGCAAATTACAACGTGGCAACAATAGTCCCACTGCTCCCTTATAGAACGATTCCCTAATGAGCAAAATGCGCACTGAAATAACCGGTTTTCAACTGAAAGATTTCTTGGATAAGATGTGAAATAGCCCGCATATTTTCCGTAAATTATGTACTTGAAAAAAGCGAATATCTATTATGAAATCTTAACTTGAGGGAGATTAAGTAAACAAGCGTGCACTTTAGCTATCCTTCGATTTATTTCTGAGAAAATGAACGACCAAGCCATAAAATAAAACTACTTTATTTCATGGGAAAGCGGATATTATTATAAATCACTCACCACTGCTTTATGACATGAGCCTCATCGACTGCAATTGCACACAACTTTGCCCTGTACACGTCGCTTGTTAACATTTTCCTCCATCGTACGATTTTCAAGAAAGCCTCTGGACTTCCATAAACGACTGAGAAGACACCTTTCTCAACTGCCTCTGCGTCTTCTTCTTCGATGTCTTTGAGGGTGACGGCAGAGATTCCAAGATTTTTTAACTTTTGGACCTGATCTTTCAGACTTACGAGAGGTGAGACAACAACAACAATATGGCTTTCTTCATGCATGGCGTCGAAAACCAAGGGCAACGCTTGATACAGTTAAGGATTTTCCAAATCCAGTGGGTAGATTAATAAAAACATGTCTCTGCTTCTCCAAGAATTGGATTATAGCTTCTTTCTGACGGACATTTAACTCCCGAATACAAAATTTCTGGGACACAAGGTCGAAGACCGCAGCGACGTTCGCCATGTTTACATGTGCCCGCGAAATGAATTTGAGGTCAAATTCCCGTTTTACAAAAAATGACAAACGGCCAGTGATTGGCCAGTTCGCCTGAACGGAAGTGGCTACTGGTTGAAGCAGACGTTCGTGGGATAGCCTGAGTATCAGGCCTTCCCATGGGGGAGGGGGGAGGGGGAGAAGAGAAAGGAAGGCCTGACACAAAACCATTCAGCAAATCGTGTGACACATCCAAAATCTGGATGTGGCAGTGATTGGATAAGACACAATACCCCCTGACGTCACTGACCGCAAGAGCGATCGGCAAGGAGGCGGTCATTGAAATTTTTCATACACGTTTTGATTTCATTTTACCGGTATGTGATACTTTTACAGACAGAGACGCAGAGAGGAATTCAAAAAGGCTCTAGAGGGCGCTCTCAAGTTCTTTTCTGGAATAAAAATAAAACCGGAGCAAGAATTGTGTTTTCAAGGCCTCGTAGTTTAAAGGAAAGATGTACTCGGAGTATGGAAATGCCTCATATGGTTTCACAAGACCGGGACAAAGAAGACGATATCAGTGTTTCAGATATCTAAGCTCAGATTTACAACATCCTGCCGTTAAAAGGGTATTGTTACTGTAAATGAAAATAGAGCGAGGTAGCCATGTATTGAGATAGCCGACAGCACAAATGCTTTTAAAAAGCTTGACTTTGCTTGTTGCGGTTACGATAGCGTACGTGATTGGAATTCGTTCGCTTCCTCTTCCAAAATTTTCTCGCTTTTGAAATGTCTTAAGCTCAAGCGGGCGCCATCATATTTCGCCAACGAGATTGACCTTTGCTCTAGGCTCTCACTTCTTTTTGAACTTGTAACAGCTTTCACGAGCTCTCTGTGAAGTGGTGGAATTTGCTGCTGCTTGATAATTTCTAGGCATAGGTGTTTCATCATCGCACCTTCCTATTTAATCTTGCAGCTCCTTTCAACCACCCGAGAATACGAGGGATAACATCAGCTTTTTACCTGCCAGACAAGCGGCTGATTTAACTCTGTAAACAAAAGAAATTTACAATTTTCCGAGAAGACGTTTATTTACAAACAGAGCGTTGGCGATCTTACACTAGCGCAATTCCCAAAACATGTTATAATTCCTCATAAATGGCAGGTTTTACAGTACAAGTATTCGAAAACTCCTCATTGGAGGTTTCAGAAAAAAGCGAAATCGTAGCAACACAAGCACCGGAGCTCGGCCAGACCGTAAACTGAGATTTATTTTAGGCGAGCTTTTTGACACGTGAAGCTGACAACCCAATGACCGGAAGTGATTTTGATTGGATGGTATCGAGTCATGCTGCGTGGTGGTGGAAGGCTCCAGTAAAAGCATCTGTGTCAGGCGTTTCTCTTCTTCACCTCTCTCCCTTTTTCGCTTCCATCTTTCCCCTTTTCCCCCAGAAACGCCTGATACTCAGGCTATTCGTGGGAGAGGAATGATTGCGTGACGAACCCGTAAGAACGTCTGCGTGGGGTCTAGTTTGTACCAGGCTGTTTTCGTTTCGCCTTGCCCGCCGGAATGTTATTACAAAGCGGAACGAACATTGAGCCTGATCTCAGGGTTGGCGGTTAACTTATGCAAATTATCACCCGCGATACTGACTTGGCAGGAAAATCGAATTCGAGGTTTTCCAGCAAAATTATATCACTTTGGTGGGATTATTAGTAGATAACTGACACATTACATACCATTAACAAAGCAATCAATACGATAAACATTTCAGAGCCAAAGTCAAATGACACACAAGTCACGGCTCGTTCGGTGTATGACATTTGCAGACTACAGACTGCAGACCGCAGACGGCAGACGGCAGACTGCAGACCGCAGACTGCAGACTGCAAGACGCAGCAAGACTGTAAATTGAATGAAACCAAAAATACCGTAATATATGTGGCGTCATCATCAACATTACCTTGTTCCGAAAAGTAAGGCCTAGTAACGAAGTTTATATTTTTCACGCAAATTACACCGACCTCATTCCTAAAGGAGCTGTTGGCTGTTCTTTTCGTATTGAATTAGAGCAGAATAATGTCTGCCGATGTCACAAACTTGCTCATGAATCCATAGCAACAGTCTAGCATTTTAGCCTGCACCACAGACAAAACTAAACTATAAGTCTGTCTGTGAAACAGCGCCGGAATCCCTTTTCTACGGAGGCCCCACCTGTGTACTAGGACTTGAGTATGAGCAATGATTGCCTAGTTAGAAATTCAAAATACACTTCTGGTAATTCGTCGAGTCCAGATAGGATCTGTTCGTTTTCGATTATTTGGCATATCCCTAAATACTGCTAAGATGAAATACGTCATTTAAAAGGTGTTAAATGTCCTTGATCTATCCTACGAAGCGGCTCGCAATCTAAAAACCTTTTTTTTACAGAAGACTACTATTTAGACAGGCATTAGTGGGCATTGCTACTTGTCATTATCAATTCACGATAATCAAAGAAGAATAAAGAATCAACACAATTAGTGATATGCCGGGTGAGTTGATAAAGGGTCGGTGAAGAATAGCCAACAGCATTTTGGGAATGAGGCCAATGTAACTTTGCACAAAAATATCAACCTTGTTCCCAAGGCTACTTTCTCACTTTCACACGATTTTATATTTTTGAAGACGTCACCTTTGTTAGGAAGATTTTTGGTGTCATTTAATTTACAATCTGCAATCTGTGGTCTGCAGTGTGCAGTGTGCAGTCAGTCTGCGGTCTGCGGTCTGCGGTCTGCGGTCTCCAGTCCGCAAATGTCATACACCGCGGTTCGTTTAGGTCTCATCCACCATGTAGTAATGCATGTCTCGGTCGCATTTATCTTCAGCGCATATCTACAAAGTTTCCTTTGACACTGACACCCTGCCAAATTACTGCGGCCGCTTATGACGGGCGGAAAGATATTTTTCCTTACCGTGCATCAAAATGGTACTCTGTTGGATTCTCTTCCATGTCCAACACAGTCTTCAAGGTAATGTATCCTAGTCGCGAAATGTTTCACGTCACAAGCGCAGCACTGATTTTATAATTCTTCTTTTCCCTACATAAATATTAGAATCTTCATAAATTTGTGTAATTTTCATTAAGCATGAAATCAGAAAAACAGTTTACTCAATCCTATGTACATTAAGAAAGAATTCGAAAGTGCCATTTGATCTGTCCGGTTGGACAGCTTGCTGATCAAAAAGTTTCAAAGCCGACTTGTCTTCCTGAATTTGTATGAAGGCCTTGCTCCAAACGGAGAACAAGTCAACATGGCGAAATTGAATTACCACCGGAGTCGACGAAGCTGAAGTCTGAGTCAGATTTTTGGAGGCACTTTCTTGTTTCGTGTCATGCAAGGTGGTACCCTGGGTGCCAGAGACTTTTCTAGCGCGGTTTCCGGTTTCTGTCAAGTCTTTATAGTGACCCGCGCGAAAAGTTTTTCTCGCGGCTTCGGCCTACGGCCGAAGATGTGTCGGCCTTCGGCCAACACCGAAAATTATCGCCGCACGCGAGAAAAACCTCTGGTACCCAGGGTAGCAATATGGGAGACTAGGTGGGAGACGCTTATTTTGTCGAACATACTTACATTTTTTTGTTCTAACTTTGTGGGATTATTTGACGCAGGGGGCCAGTCACACAATACGGTTTACACTCTTCATCGTTCGGCCTGGTATCTACTGTATGACCGTGAGCAGGTCCTGTAAGGGGTAGCCTCCCACGCAGACGTTCTAAGGGGTTCGTCACGCATTTCTGGCCCACGAACGTCGACGTTCGTGGGGCAGGAACTCGTGACGAACCCCTAAGAACGTCTGCATGGGAGGCTATGTAAGGGGAAGCGGGTTTTGCCAAATCCCCGGCACAAGAGATTGCGGCACATAAAGAATTTGCACAAAAGGAGACTGGGCGCAAAGCAGATATTTCGTATGACTGCATCAAAGTCTTTCCTCAAGTAGCCTACAATCTTTATTCTTAATGTCAATTTAGGGAGCATGAAACAATTCTGAAATGCTAACGATTTGTTTGGTTAAGCTCATTTCACTTCTGCTTAATTATAAAGTAAAAGGTATATTTTTTATAATAAATTAAATTACCACGGGATTTTCGTGGGAAAGCCAACCAAAAAATTATATTTCTCTGAGAAAAAAAAAAGGAAAAACACTCGGCTGACATAAAAGGTTAATAAAGCTTACGTAAATTCTTTTTGTCTTTCACTTTGCATGAGATGGAAGTGCCGCCAAAAATTCTTTAGGACCTTCAGCTGCAATACTTAGAAATGTCACACTGATTAACGGTGGAAATATATTTTGTTAACAATAATTTCACCTTGTTCTGTATAGAAGCAAGGCGTCTTCAGGAATTCATCAAAGATTGAAGTCTCGGGGGTTCTCAAGAAAAGTTTTTGCAGGGAGGCTCCGCCCCGAGGTCCAACCCCTTACCCTCCATTTTGGACAGAAAACGTACCCCTTTCGTATATCTTCTGTCGGCAATGGTACCCCTTTCACATGCCCGGTTTAGAGCTTTGCATCCCTCTTAACTGCTGTAAATGCGCTGTCCTTAAAATATGAATAAATCACAAAACCAGACCGTTTACTCAGCTCTTTTCAGAGCCATGTAATGCATCTGTAAGCCCTTTTGGGGCTTTTTTACCAACCGAAATGACAGTTTTCCAACCCCAACCCTCTCATATACTCAAAGCCTGAAAATGGAGCCCCTTTCGGGTGGAGCCTCTCTTGTATAGGCCATTTTAGGGAGTACCCGCCGGGATTCAAGTCGGCTTTGAATATTGATCAACAATATGTCCAATTCAAACAGGTTAAATAGCACTTTCAGAAGGGTCTATGTCTGAATAAAATGGGGTTCACTGTTTTTCTGACATTATACTTAATAAAAGTTTCATGAATTCTTGAAGATTTTAATATTCGTACAGTAGAGGAAAGAAGTACTGTATTATAAAATGATCATGTCAAGGGTAGCGCTTAGGACGTGACACATTGCGCGACTAAGATCGTTACCTTGAACAGTCTGCTGGAAAATTGCAAGACAATCCAACAGAACACCATTTTCTACATTTTCCTCCGCTGTGAAGAAAATTGCGTCTTTTTATAAGCAGCTGCAGTAAATTAGAAGGTTGACAAATTGAAGGGAAACTTAAAGGTGTGCATTGAGGATGGCAAGATGAAAGAAGGAATTTCAACGCAACGACAAGCATGGATGAGATCATGAGATGAGATGAGATCTAACCGTGACTTGTGATGGATTTGACTTTGGCTCTGACATGTTTCTCGCGTTGATTGCTTTGTTAGTGGTATGTAATGTGTTAGTTATCTACTAATAATCCCATCGAGGCGATTTATTTTGCTGGAAAACCTCGAATTAGATTTTCCTGGCAAGTTATATCGCGGGTAGTAATTTGCATAAATTAACTGCCAACCACACGATGCCTGGTTTTGTTAACCAATAATCGTTAATCTGCTAGATAACTGACTGTAAAACGGAAAGGAATGCGATCTATAGGAACCATCTAACGTTCTTGCTTGACTTCGTCCCCATGACATTAAAAGAAAGAAACCGGCGAACAAAAGTTGCGAAAATTTACTATTTTGGCATGCAAAATTGCATCGAGTGCCCGCGGATTTTTAAGCATAAAATGGTTCACAAAGGGTGAAATATTTACATCTTGTTTCAATTTTGATCTAAATCGGAGTGCTAGTAAGAAAAAAATGTGTTCAAAAATGTCTATTTTTAAGCCTTGTCAAAAAACGTTTCCCCCCCTTGTAAATGACAATGAACAGGGGCCGTCAGGGGGGGGGGGGCTAGTGTAGGTTTTTCTTAAAGTGAACAAATGCCACAGTAGGGCCATTTATACGAGGAAAAATAAGACGCGTCTTAAATAAGACGCGAACTTTCCTTTTAAACGGCACATTTCGTCTAAAATAAGACACGGCTAAGCTAAGACGCGACTTATTTTAGAACAGCCCTTAACACCTGTTCTTAGATAAGACGCGTCTTAGCTAAGACGAGAAAAACTTCGTATAAATGAACTTCGCGTCTTATTGAAACGCGAACGTTTAGTACGCATGCGTTAATTTTTGGCGCGCCACGTTGGATTGCCGTTGCTACGGGCAAATTCACATGAAAACGAGTGAAGAACAGAAATAAGACGTGAACCATTTATACGAGCTGTTCTCGTCTTAGATAAGACATGCTCGTATAAATGGCACAGTTCGCGTCTTTTTTTCCTCGTATAAATGGCCCTAGTGAGTAGTTTCATCTGAAGTACCAACTACATAAAAAGTATGAGGGAAGGTTTTGTCTGACCATTTCCAATTTTGCTCAATCCTTAGCGACACTCGTTCTTAATTTGTTATTGTCTTTACCTCTATTAAACTGTCCCTTTGACAAGATGTGCCATACTAGTGCAAAAGGATACACTGTGTAGGGTGTTTAGTGGTCATTTTACAGACTTACCAACCCCCAAAAGGCAAAAAATGTGAGATTCTGAACCTAGAACCGGGAAAAGTAGTGAGAAATGGGTAAATTTCCTAGTCGAACGACTTTCGGTGGAGATTATGGGTATTGGAAGTCACCATTATAATAGCGGAGCTCCACGGGCGCGCGAAGCGCGCGCGTGGGCGGAGCCCCATTGCTAAGTAAATCTACCCATCCCAGAAAATTTGGTAATCACGTGATCGTACACCGACCGACCGACCGCCGTCCGTCCGTCCGCACCACAGGAAAACCAATGTTTACTCTCACACTTTTAGCTAGTTTGGGAGCCCAAGAGAAAACTAATTGCACAGGC
>BOPM01001249.1:61063-75661 GCA_022179025.1 Porites australiensis
TCCGAGCTCAAATGTGGTGTATAAAAATTATAAAAGGTTGGTTTAAACACCCCCAGATTTGTTGGCAAGAATTTGTAAAGTAAACCTGTCGAACGCAAAAAAAATTTGGCGTGATTTGTTTTCCAAGAATTTGTTTTCGAGGCCTAATCTACTGTGATCTTGAATGTGATCGAAGATGTTTGCTATTTTTTGGTTTATTGTTTGATTTAAATTATAAATTTATTAAAATTGGAGCTTCGCTTTTAGCCCTGGCTAAATCTATATATTATCACTTTAAAGCTCGAGCAGTAAACATCACGTTTAATTTTACGATGTAGGTTTTGTAATTTCTATGTTTTGTTGGCGCCATCTTGAAACAAGAGAAACAGTAAATCTGCACATTTGGTGGCAGCGGCAAGTTGCGCGGTAGGCTAAAAGAATAGTCGCGTTTGATTACATTCTATTACCATTGTTATCTATTGATCTCTAATTTGGAAACGAACCCTACAGCAGATTTTTTTTTTTGGAGTTTGACTTTTCGAGAAAGCGTGAAAAATCAGTTTCCAACTCTTGAGTGCGTAAAACAGGTCCTAAAATCGGGAGACTCGCGACTAAGTCGTGAGACTTGGCAAGCCTGCTTTTAATTCCTTTCTTTTGGCACAAAAATACTCGTCAGAAAACGTTGAAACCGACACCGTTTCTCTTGAATTTTCTGGAAAATTTCTGTCATGTACACTTTACTCTTTTTTTCTCACTGAAATGTGCCCTCTCCATCCCCAGTGTTGAGCCACGCGTATTTTGGAGTACTGAGACCACTGTAATACCCAAATCAACTTTGGGGAAGGGGAAAATCACACAAGTACTTCAAGATTTGTGACAAGTATTGTAGAGTCAGTTTGAGATCAATTTGTCGTGGGATCGATATTTCGCTGTTTCACCTTCTTCTTTTTCTTGACTAACTTTTATGTTTTTTAAACCAGTCAACCTTTAAGGGGTGAGTAAGCCATTCCCAAGGATGACTGCTTAATACAGGTTTTATTGACGTAAATTATATCATTATCTTTCCTTACCGTTTTAGTTTGATATTATGCCTGAATCTACTATGAAGGTCACCAAGGATACAGTTACGATTAGTAAACTAATGAGATGGCCTGCTGCACAAAGAGGACAAACTGTTCAACTAAAAGATGCTGATCCAAATGAGCTTCAGCTTTTTATTGAAAAAATGCCCCCTTCTATCGAAGGTAAGACTATTAAAGAGTATGAAATGTAATTTCCAAAAATTTATTTTTTATTTTAGTTTTGGAATAGAGGCCCATGGTTGAACCTCTAGCTGAACATCATGTCGTACATGTCATACGGGCAGATCAAGCTAATGGCGACAGTTCAGTAATGTAGTTTGGTCAGGTTAAACCCGTACAGGCAGTCAGACAATGATACAGGCAGTCCAAGCTTATGGTGTCAGTAGTTACAACTGTAGGTAGGTTTTGGTTTTGTAATTTAAAGACATATGGTTAACCCGTGCATACGTATCGATACAGGCAGCCCTAGCTTATGTTAGTTTGGTTTTTGAATTTTTAAGGCATTTGATTAAAACCGTACAGGTAGTCATTCAATAATTCAGGCAGCCCAAGCTGTTGGTGTGGGTAGTTAAATAAACTATAGGTTTTTGTTTTTGAATTTAAAGATCGCGATCGTTAAACTTCTGTACACGAATGTGCAAGGATAACGGGGCTGTAATATTTAAAATTTCTAAGTGAAATATCCAGTCAATGATGAGCCAGTTATAAAAGCAGAGTTTTATGAACGGTGTTAAACAAATCGCGTGACAAACGCTTTTAAATTTGGTCTCCTTTCGGCCTTTCCGTGTCTGTTACGCCGCAAAAAATTATAATTGCTAGAATTAACGCAAAATGTAATGACAATAAGCATTTTAAAACAGCTTTCAGAACAAAATGTAACAATTATATAACGCAAAGTGTAACAAATTTTTAGCGCAAAACGTAACGCCTTTTTTTGCGCGAAATGTTACAAAGCAAAATGTAACAAATAGAACTGTTTCGTCAACGTATTACTTGCCGCATTGATCGTACAATACACGAAGTTTACATTAGCTTTCAAATGATCTCGCAGAGTTTTCTAGGTCTTTCTGCCTCAACCATTCACGAACAAAGAAAGTGTCTTTCCTTTAAACTCTTCAAACGATACATTCATTGTTTTTCCTCCATGTGCGAACTGATCACGATAGCGGCAGGCAATTTCTTAGACGGAAGCAAAAACTACTGTAGGATAGGGAAGTGATGGAGCGAAAACCAAAAGCAAAATTATTAAAAATTTTCTTTTTAGAGAAATATCTAAAGCTAGTCAGTTAGGCATATTTTTAAGTGAAATGTTGAAAAAGGAACGACGTTAGCCGCTTCTAGAAAAATTTACAAATTCTCCACCCCCAGCCAGAGGTATTCTGACAAATTCCCCACTGCCGGGACCTACAAGATGAGAAATGCCCGGTGGGGGGGGGGGGGGGGGGGGGATTGGCTTTGGCACGACTTAGAAGACAACGGGCGTGAATTGGTTGCCTGCTCCTGCCATTTTGTAATGTTTGACAACGCGGAAGAGCAGGAGCTGGGGCCCATCTTAAAACCGGTTTGACCAGTTCCTAGTAACGAGGAAAGCCTGGGTACTAGAGCTTTGTACCGGAAGTGAAGTCAACAAAACATAAAGACGAAACCACATCACATAATGAACAAACCTCATAACAATTATATCATACCAAATAAAAGCGTAACCACGTTACATGGTGACAAAAACACAAAACGTAGGTAAATAACCTCAACATCCCATGATAAAACCACATCGCAAAACGAAGTTTTTACACCGCATTATGGTAAAAACTCATTTACAAGACGTAATGAAAAAGCCTCAAACATAATTAAGTAACCACGAGACATAATGAATGAAGAAAGCACACCGCATAATAAAGAAACTACACCACATAATGAAGAAACCACGCCACATAATGATAAATGACCACATAAGAAAGTTATGGCTTTCCATTAATAAACCTTACCTGGGCTTTTCATGACTAGACTTGGCTTGCTAACTGTTGTGAGGGCTTCCTCGTCGAGTTTCCTATTTTGTATCTAGCCTTCTTTAAAACTAGTTTAGCTGCTCTATTTAGGACGTTTGGTCTTCCCCTTTTTTTGCCTTCAAAGCATTCATTTCTCCATGATCATTTTACCACCCAACATTCGGATTTGTCCAGTTTTTTGGCAGCTTTCTCAAATGCTAAGCCAGTAAAAGGAAGTATACACGCTCTCACTCAGCTGAACATTTTTTTGAAATGGGGTTTATCTCTCATAATATTGACAAAAAACAAGGAAGACGTTCGAGCACTTCGGGCTATAAAGTGCAAAAAATATGAGGTGGGAAAATATACGTGCACATGCACCTTTGGCGCAGAAGTACACAAATCAAATATTCGAGCCAAAAGATGACACAACAAGTAAGAAATAGTGAATTAGATTGAACGACACAACTTTTGTTCAAACGATTTGCTTACTAAGTCCAACCGTACTGCATTACAGACTTATGTAGTAGAGGAATGAACTTTTGGGACACGCTGTACAGTGTGTTGTTGCTGGCCATCGTTGATAAGGATTGATAGTCCTAATCCTTATCTTGAACAAAACTCCAGTTAAGGGTCGTTCATTTAATTTTTCAAGGTTATCCGAATCACGTTTAGAACAAAAGTAATTATTACAACTTAACTTAGGTCAAAATCAGAAGTTTTGTAAAATAAGATAAGTAGTTTTTACGTTATGAATTTATAGACTATTATTGTGCCACTCGGTAGCACAGTAATTAAGATGTGAGAGAATAAACAAATTGTATAACTTTAACTCAGCATCAAGAGGAATAGGGCTTGTGAATCTATTGTATACACTTATTTGTCTACTAATTTTGCGGCAAAGGCCAGCAATATATTCATGAAAGTCAGGTTTGTCGTTATCACAACGACGCTACACACGGACAACATGAACAATAACAGTTTAATTCTACACGAAGAACGTCCTATGTGTACATCTTCAAATCTGGCACTGATCCCGCGACCACTTCACGACCACGTGGTCAGTAAAACTACTCTCGCTCATGCGCAGTACAATAGGCCAGATTAAGTACTGTACTTTTCTCTCATGACAGTCTTTAAAGGTAACTCCAAGTAATTTCATACAGTTTTCTTGTTTAAGTTCTTGATCTGCGCATGAAGAACGTTTGTAACATTTGAATCTAGTAAATGGCTTACTAGCCTATCATCAGTTTCTTTTTATCATCATACAGTACTCTACCATCACTGCCAATCCTAGCTGCATAGATAGATAGATTCTTTATTGAAACTCGCTTACAATATATAGCATACTGGTGCTAGTTAGCAAAAACTACTAATTGAAGCTAAATGCTAGAAACACATATATTGTGCAGATTCTAATATACGAACATTGGAATCGTGAACTGAGTTCCTTGAGGGTTACCGTGTGGCACGAAATTTTTGCGGGAGTTTACTTCTGCGGATTGGCAATTGTTTGTGTTTTACAGGAACTAATTTTCGCGATAAGGACAGATTGTTTGTTCTAGCTGGGTGTACTGAGCATTGATAATATTTTCGTTTTTATTGAGTACGTAGAATAGAAATACTTATTTTCAAACAATAAACCAGTATTTCGTTGTATACCATTTTGAAAGAGAGAAGTTCTGATTGAACTGACACGATTTCTTAGTACTGTATTTTTATGTATTGAATTTAAGTTAGAGAATATTTACTCTAGAGTAAATTATTGCGGGAAAATTGTTTGCGATAATTTTTATTTTCGGGAACTTAGTTTTGCGGATCGCTGGAAAAATTACAAAAATTAGAACCCGCAAAATTTTCGTGCCACACGGTATTTCATATCCTATCTGACAGTACCGCACTACAGTACCTTCGCACACTTTTAGTCAAGCGTGTAGTTAACGTTAAATGTGTTACATAATCTTTCAGTTAAGTGTTGAGTGTTATGGAAATGCAGAGATGTTTGCTAACTTGTAAAGACACCGTAAGAAACAGTTTAATTTGCTGTATGTACTGACATCCTCTCTCTTTACTAAATGGTGATACTTGTGTTAGCAAGTTCCTAACCCCTTTCTTTGGCATGTCCTGTAAAAAGCAGCCTTTACACATCTTGTTCCTTTCATATATTTCTTTGTATTTAAATGAAATGTCAAATACTGTTTACTGCATGTCATACGTATCTTCGTCTCCGAAGGATAATCATTATGCTAAAAGTGTTACATACTCTTTCTTTGAAGTGAGTAGTTGTACGTATACCCTACATATAAAAGCTGTAATGGGTCCCGAATACATGGTAATACGGATAGGTTTACTGACTTTAAGGAACTGATTTATAAGGATTATGGTGTAACTAACAGTATGATGCTTGTGTACATTCTTATTTGGTAAATGGTGGTACAAGTGTTCCTGATACTTTTCTTGGTAAGTCCTGTGGTGCAGTGTCTATAATTATAGTTGACGCAGCCTGTTTTTTTTTTTTCGCATTCTTCATTGTATATTGACTGGTTCGACCTGAAAAAGGAGTCGTACAACGCTATTTCATTGCTACCAGATCGACATGTTTAACACTGCGTGTCTGCATACACAATGGTGACGGTGGCTATAAACCATCAAGAGTTTACGCTACCAGGACTCTACATACATTTGGTTTACTTACCCTGCCGACTTTCCGGAACGCTACGGTACAGTTATCTTAGGAGCGAATAGCCTCCAACGCAAGCGTTTTTAGGGTAGGGAGGAAATATGACTCCCCCAAAAACGCCTGCGTGGAAGACTAACAGGTGAAGGCCGCTTTCGATAAATGAAAGGACAGTTACCTGATCAATAGAAACAGTTGTTGAGAGATTGAGAGAAGTAGTTGTTGACTATCAGAAAAATACATAAACTTGTTTTTTTAAAAAAGTATTTATTCACAACTGTATTGACAATTCAAGCCTGATCACGGGTAAATTTATATGTAGTGTTATTTCTATAACAAGAGTTGTGTAATTAAAACAACAAAAACAAAGTAAATAAATGACGTTCCTTGATAACTAAAGTATTTTTTAAGCAAAAGAACACCTTTGCTGTGTTTGGATTGGCTGATATAAACATGCACGAGAGGGTTTGGGAGAAATTGAGACACTGTGTATACACCTATTTCAATTAAGGTTGCTCCCGTAAACCATGTTTCATAGTCTGCACTGCACTATGGTAAACCCTTTTGTAGCGGGAAGTTTAGAGACCATTTGTGAAAAGGCGTTCAAGAGAGCTTTCAAGTCAAATGGCTGCTAAGATTCTTAAACATGAGCGAGCTGAAAAATTTCATTTTTAAAATCTCATAGTAAAAAATTAGAAGCCTCTTCTTTTAACAACATTAAATGAATAGGATTTACCGCCTGACTAAGCTGCGTTTTTGCATGGGCCAGAATACTGGTTATTTCAATAAAGCACATCAACGCTATTCTTTTTTTTTATTATTCAGTTTTAAAAAAATTACCTCAAAAATAGATAAACACGTAATGTTAAGTTATTCATTTTTGTTCAACAAACGCCTTGAGTTTGATTTTTTTAACTCCATTCAAAATTCCGCACGTGCACGAGCCAAGCAAACTCGTTGAAAATTTGCGGCATTTGCATATTACCACAGAGAAAAACCTGACCTCAAATCACTGTCTTAAATTAAAAAGCCTGGGATTCAGTGTTTTGGAATGCATTGTCTTAACGTTCTGCTGACATAGCATAGAAGCGTTAGCAGCGTTTGCTTTCTTTAGGTTTTTAGGCTCGCCTCGCTGGGGCACATAATTTACTAGAATTCCTACAATAATACACCGCGGGCTACGAATCATGGATCATGCATCATTCTTCTCGGAAGCAACCTTAATTGAAATAGGTGTATATCAGTCTATGCAAACACAGCAAAAAAAGGTTTTCTATAATTTTTCTGTGAAGAAAAGCAAAACTGTTCGTTTAAGGCACTAATTAAAAGAAAAATTCTTACTAGTTGCAAATGTTGTTACATACTCCCATGCAAACACTCCTCTCGGCCAATCAGAGCGCGCGTACTAACTCAGTCATTTTATAATTTGTAACCCAAATTTGAAATCTCAAAGTCAAACTCCTTGGTTAAAATATTTATCATAATTTACCTGTAACCACATATAAGAACCTGTACGATCTTACTTGCCTAAACATCAAGTTCTTGTATTTTTGGGTATTAAAGTGGCAAATTTCTTCCAGGACTTTCTTAACCCACTAGGTTCTTAATCGCGGGTTTTACTGTATCTGTGTAGGTGAATATTTAAGAGATCTACCAATCCTGAGGGCTTAGATATTCTTCCATGTTCATTCCCGAGGACTGTGGCCTCGAGGGATTTATACAAATTGACGATTTATAATTTTTATTTCATTGTTATTATCATTGTTGTCTTTATTTTCTTCAGTGACATATTGGCAACAAGGAAGAACTGAAGAACAACTTAGGAGGACAGAGGAGCAACGTAGAGTAAAAGATGTGCGACTCAAAGTAGATGATGAGCAAGTCCGAGAAAAAGATCATCAAGTGAGGAAGAACGATGAGAAACTGAGGAGAACAGAAGAACAACTGAGAGTGAACGATGAGCAGCTTAAAATAAACGAGAAGCAACTTCGAGAAAAAGACAAGCTAGTGAGGGAGGAAGATAAGCAGCTGAGAGAGAAAGATGAGCAGCTTAAAATAAACGATGAGCAACTGCGAGAGAAAGACAAGCTAGTGAGGGAGAAAGATAGGCAATTGAGAGTGACAGAGCAGCAATTGAGAATGAAAGAGAAGCAACTGCAAGAAAAAGACAAGCAAGTTCAGGAGAAAGATGAGCAACTGAGGAAGACAAAAGAGCAACTGAGAGTGAAAGAGGAGCAAAACCGTAGTTTACAAAGACAGTTGAGCACTTTAGAAGGTAATAAAAAGAGAGAAAGCGCTAAATTCCAAAAACAATTAAATGTGAAGGTGCAAGAGCTGACCTACTCACGAAAAGAGTTAAGAGATCGGGAACAAGACATCGTTGAACTCGAAAGAGACCTTTCCACAGCTAAAGAAAAATTAACTGAATATGAAAGTCAGTTAGAGGCACGAGACTGGGTCCTTTGCCGAGACAAAGTTCAGTTAAGTGATGAAAGTCTTGGGGTGGGGGCGTTAGGACGAGTTGTGAAAGGTAGATATTGTGGATGTGTGGTGGCTATAAAACAGCTTCATCAACAGACTCTTACTCAACGAGAGCGCCGTTTGTTTGAACGGGAAATGGATATAGCCTCAAGGTGCCGCCATCCTTGTTTGTTACAATTCATTGGGGCTACCCAAGACGAAAGACCTCTGTTTGTTACAGAAATCATGGAAAAAAGTTTACGAAAATTGTTAGGGGAGCGTCAAAAACAGAAGCAACATCTCACCGAAACAGAAATCATTTTTATATCTTTAGATGTTGCTCAAGCCCTAAACTACCTTCATCAACGAAAACCTGAACCAATTGTACATCGTGATGTGAGCAGCGCTAATGTGTTGCTGTGGAAACAGAATAACCAGTGGAGAGGCAAACTGGGGGATTATGGAACTGCAAAATTTCTTCAAGAAACTATGACAGTTGCTCCTGGAGCTATGATTTACGCCGCACCTGAAATAGGTTGTCCTTTCAAGCAAACTGTGAAGGTAAGTCTAATATATAGATTTAGCCAGGGCTAAAAGCGAAGCCCCATTAATAAAATTTATGATTTAAATCAAACAATAACTTATATGTAATTCACAAATCACTTAACTCTAGGGCACTTTCTGGTGACTATTGAGGGAAAGACTAAGTTATTTTAGAGTGAAACATCTTACATCGAGTTGATAGCCTTAATTGTATGTACACCCAAAAAATAGCAAACATCTTCGATCACATTCAAGAGGCATAATGGCTCTTGATCACAGTAGATAAGGCCCCGAAAGCAAATTATTGGAAAACAATCAGGCCGAATTTTTTTGCGTTCGACAGGTTTACTTTACAAATTCTTGCCGATAAATCTGGGGGTGTGTACTGAGGTGAAACAGTACGTACTATTTATCATACAGACCTCGGACAGAAAGCGGTATTTCACAATTTTTCAAGACAAATTGCACTCAGTCAATGTTCAGGACCATCAGCCGTGGGCTTTTAGCGAAACCGTTCAAAAACTTTCACTTGGTAAATTTCCAATATCACCCATACGGCCAGCCGGTTCTCATTTCTAGTGCGAGCTGTCAGTGTGGTCGCGTGTTTAAATGAACTTTAATAGAGTTACGCTTCAACATAATAACAAATTTATTATTATTATTATCATTATGTTTATTTAATGGTTTCAGTTATAACGATGTGTAATCTTATAAAGCGTTTGATACGCACGACATTTTTAAGTACTCCATGCTAGCGATGTTCATGAATGATGAAAACAAACGGCAAGGACGAGCGATTAAAATTGCAAGAGAGACTACTAACAATCAATACAAGAAATATAATTCTGTGAAACATTTACAGAGACAACAATTTTCATTCACGAAGACAAGTATTAAAGTATCTCTAAAAATCCTGAGTCTTTAAACTTAAAAGTTAATTATGTTTTACTTTCAGCCGGCCTCCCGGTGTTTGCTTTTTTACAAGATGAACTCCTCGAAGCAAGGAAATCGCTCAAAGTTTTCTCTCTAGAGCCAAGTTAATAGCTAAATATTACCACGCGCCTTCAGAGCTAAAGGTGATAGCATGTGTCACGTGTACCCTGTAGAAGATTGCGTGAAGGGGCTCCACGGTAATTTATTCAAATTACCCGACACGTAAAACAACACCAAGTTACACGTCTCTTTTAGAACCATCTTTAGGCCGCAACCGTTTTACGAATCAGCGGAATGTTGAAATTTCAGTTATTTGCTAGTTTTTAAGTCATGTTATGAAGGTGGGCTGCAGAGCCTTGCATCACGAGAAAAAAATGGACACTGAAAGGTAACTTTGTAAAAATCCAGGAATTGCGTTTAAAACTCAATTTGTAGAAGTGTCATTTGCAATCAAGATTCCGACTTCTTGTTATGTTCATTTTTACTAAAGTAAATCTATCATCTTACCTAGTTTGTCGATAGTTTATTGGGGCAGTTCGTAAACAGCTCTTGAAGCCTTTTGGGCTTGACCAGCCGGAAGCATTTTTACTTCCGAATTTAAAAATGATCACCCGACGCGATCAGTCAGTTGCTCGGTTTTCAGGAATTTTTTCTTTTCAGTCATATTTTTCAACGGACAATTTCGCGTTTTTAGCTTTTCAGGTAACAATACCTATTCAGGTGCCGAAATTTCCATCATTTCATAACGCTTTGGTTGGCTAGAAATAACTTTGGTGTGATTTTCTCGTTTGTGTACACGGTTCTCGCTTCGTTTACATTTCACGTTCTTGTCGCTCACGGTGGCCCAAGGGACTATATTTAAAATTTTATTTTTCGCAAGCGTTTAAATTCTCAGAGCTGAAACTTCAGATCTAGTTAAAAGAATTACAGCTCTTTCATGTAGTATAATCATATTTTAAATTTGAGACATACCAGAATCGACTTTTTGCGATTAAAGTTGGGCGTTATTTCGACCGCCAAAACATCATCAAGGTGCAAACAATGAAAGCCCAAAACTTTATTACAAAAGTTATTTTGCGAGACATTTTTATGCAGTCTTAAAGCTTTGAGTAACTGGTAAATGCATGTGCAACATCAAGTCAATAGGAGCTTTTGCGCGCTTGTACTGCTTCCTTGAAAATTGTTGAAATTTGCAGCAATTTCGCGAATAAAAAATGTATTTTTATCGAGTTTTCGAACTTTTCCAAATTTCTCAAAATGTAAAGCGCTTGGGGATTTCTTAATATCATTTCTTGAAATAGTTCACCTAAAGGGTTGTTTGGATGGTATTAGCCCAAATTCGAATTTTTACAACTGATTTGAGATTCTCGATATTTTCCGACGTTGGCTCTTAAATCCAGTGTAGATTGAGAAATTGCCTCAATATGAACAACACTAATATCTATTCCAACTTCTCATGTAGTTATTATAGCTGTGGAAGAATGGTTTCTTTCATACTGTTGTCACCACTGACGCCAGACTTATGACCGTTCCATTTAAAGAGCAATTTGAGGAGGGTTGTGAAAATGTACATTTTGTATTGCTTCTATTGATTTTTCCAACCTATTTTTCTGTGAAATTATCTAATGCAGTGTTTTTTCTTTATTTTAGTTATTCAAGCAAAAACGAGAAATAATACCTTTTCAGGATCCTGATATTGTAATTTAGCAGCTTTTGCCTCTATAACGGAGCCTTCAGGCAAAACAAACTTCACTGTAACTGTTCGTGGTGAGGTATTGGCTATGGTGAAGCATATTTCAAGGCCATCGACTGGCCTACATTAGAGAGGTTTAGGGTGAACGTTTATGGCAAACGGAAACGTCAGATTCAAGTTGCGAATTTCTCAAAATAGAAAACGAGCAGACAAAAATACTCCAAAACAATTTTTATGGATAAACCTAACGTGAAACTACTAATTTTTGTGTAGAAGTAATGAACAATAGAAGACAAGTAAATGGAAAGCTTGGTTACGTGCCGGTGGGTAGTTCCGAAAACGAAGCACTCGAAAACGAAGACCGAAGCACGAAGCATGCACCCAAATCTCGAAAACGAAGCACCCAAATCTCGAAAACGAAGACCCCTAGATCGAAAACGAAGCACCCAAAACTCGAAAACGAAGACCCCTAAAACTCGAAACCGTTCTGTCCTTTATAAACAGAGACCAATGCTAATACAGCAGGAATCAAGCACGATAACGAATCGAATGCAGTTCAAATCTACTCAAGTTGTAAATGCATTTCCGCTGCTGCGTGGAAGGCTATGTTTTGGACGTGATCATAAAACCGAGAACTCCCAAACTATTTCTAGAATGTTACTGTATTGTTAGTAAAAGCCAATCAGGCGTTAGTCTCACGCACACAGCCGTCCTTTGTCTAGTCACGGCTGCGTGGGGGACTAATCAGGTGTGAAAAAACCTCAAACACTAACGGAAATTGATTTTCCTTTTGTTGTAGTTGAAATTTTGTATAAATTTTAATTCGTTGCTTACACGTTGTTGTCGTTGAGATGATATTATTGTTTGTTACATGCCATTTGATTTTTTTATGCTTTTTATCTATTTGAACTGCGCCTCCTCACTGAGTTTTTGGGTGCTTCGTTTTCGATCTAGGGGCCTTCGTTTTCGAGATTTGGGTGCTTCGTTTTCGAGATTTGGGTGCTTCGTGCTTCGGTCTTCGTTTTCGAGTGCTTCGTTTTCGAAACTACCCGTGCCAGTGTTTCATTTCGTGTTCTCTGTTTTTTGTAAATATGACTATGTTGGAGGCCTTAAGATTGAGGTTTTTCGGTGGTTCCCGCCAACTGCGAACGTCGAATCACGTGACTAGTGCCTCGCCGTCAGGTTGGCGATTTGAGTTTCTCGTTTGTACGGCTGGACCATGCTCTAGGGGATTAACCACAAGCTTTTTTTGCACCCTAACACATCACAATCCCACGTTTGATAGGTATACCACGTTTTAGAACTTTTTTACTTATTAATCATTGAATTCTTTTTCATCTGAACTTAATTTTGAAGACAATCTCTCACCTAAAATTGCGGTCCATGAGTTAATCAAATAAATGAAAACGAACACGGCAGCCGTGAGCTACCACCCACTAATCCTAAGACCCAAATATGGCGAGCAGATGGCTAACGTAAAGCCGCTAACCTCGGTTTGCCCTGTTTGCGTCAGGTGGTCAAACCCCGATGTTAAAGTCTCTATTGTCAGATTCCCACCCTCAACAGAGATATTGGGCATATGAAGGTTTCATGACCTTTTGTAGCGTTACAGGAACAGATAGCTAGTAAAAACAAAGATGTACTTTAATTCAGGTTATTTGTTTTGTTGTCTTAGATTGATGTTTACAGTTTTGGAGTTCTTTTCTGTGAAATGTGCATCGGGGAACTGCCAGAAACTGAAAAGCGGGAGGAACAAGCGAGACTGGTACCTAACAAAAAGTTTGGAGAGCTGATATTGTGGTGTATTGAAGAAGATCCAGAAATGAGACCCAGCATGGAAGAGATTATTGAGAAGCTGGAGCAGTTAAATAACAATTCTTAATGGTGACTGCTGACAATAGTTATGAAGAACGACATAGCAGTTGGAATTTCAAGGCCGAGAACTCGGTACACGCTAACATTATGATGCCTCCATCACCGTATTACTTTATAACAACTTATGACAGATACAGTATGGTCAAGGTATAAGCCAAAAATGACTTCGTCTCGGGGATTATTCAACAATATTAACTGAGCCTGAGGTGAATAATTGTTTTAGTATATTCACACGAAGTGATCTCAACAGAACCTGAAAGGAAACCACTAAAAAACGATTAGTTTGATTGACGGGTGAATTCCTGCGTGAACACAAAGCCGTAAACAGTGGATGCTCAAAAGTTAGATTTTTACAGTATCTTCAAACATGGCAAATGATAGTTTTAATCTTTTTGTATCGAGTTTTGTAAGCTTTAGCATCAACGGTTTTAAAGAAAACGCCGAAAATTTAAATTACTATCCAATTCTGAGAAGAAAAGTAGAGCTTTATTTGTTTCTGTCAACTCACCGTAAATGAGAAAGTTTTCTTTGTCGCTTCTTGCAAATGCTGTCAACAGCGGCTACGATCAAGGTGAGCGTTGTTTATCTCCAAAGTTCTTTGCCTTGTTAACTTGCTGGCACGTACAATTTTCGAAAATATTTGCCTTCCTCTTTTCTCCATAAATTAACTTCTATTTGTAGGCAAAATTGGTCTTGCGAGAAAATCCCGAAATCACAAAACAGTGACAAAGCGACCTCGTTTTCCGCTGTCGTGCTAAACATAGCTTCGATGGGACAAAAAGTCAGCTACAGTAAACCACTCCACAATAAATCACGCTGTTTAAACACCATGAAGTCTTTTCTTACCTTCAAAGTCATCAGCACTTGGATATTCGTGTATTTTCAAAAAGGCTTTACTATGAAACTTTGGCAAAACACCCAGTTCTCAACAGCGATTCTGTTCTGCTTTATATTCACTGCCTTGCGCGGTGAATATAACGTCATAGTCCGAGATAGCTAACCAATCAGATTACTTGAATTACCAAGATCACTGAGTGTGTACATACTAACGGTTATTACAGTAGGGACCTTGCGATGTGAGTCCGGCGACACCAGTTAAAACGTCACTGGAAATCTTCGTGTCCGGCTTGTAAAATTTTCGAATTATTACAGCTCGTTCAGTGTTTTAATAACATAGCACAAAATTAAATTGGTCGTCTTGTCGTTCACGTTCTCAAGAAAACTTGCACATCTCCCATAATATACCTTGTTTGACCCCCAAAATTTACTTAAGCATTAATTTTCTTCAATTTCTCTTGGGGCGACTGCAATAACCAGAAGTTTAAAATAACAGTTATGCATTTTTTTTCTGGGGAGGGGGGGGGGGGGGGA
>BOPM01001250.1:25771-53371 GCA_022179025.1 Porites australiensis
CGCTCCTTGCCATTCCCTGAGGCAGCCTGCTATAACCTAGGTCTCCGACCCTCCCCCCAAAACACATCGACCTTATAATTTCAATACCCAACACTCAACACCCAATACTCCATAACTCAATAAAGATTTATTAACTGACAACAAACTAATAACCACCGGAGAGTACTGGGATGAATGTCCCTTAGTCATGAAAGATGTATTAATTCAACTATACGAAATTCTCTGCAAATTTCCTTGGTGGGAAAGTTGCAGGGCGGGCGGAGAGCTCGTAGAAGTAAGATTGAGCGTAACCCGTTCTAACAACTGCAACGAAGCAGAAGCACTGGAGCGGCGCGTGTAATACAAAGCCATTTCTGTGCTCCGCCAACCCACGTACTGAGCAATCTGCTCCGGAGTACATCCCAAACCCTTGAGGGTGTATGAAATTCCTACACGAAAGCTGTGAGGGGTCTCTCCGTCATTAATGTTGGCAGCCTTAAGATACTTTTGGAGCCGTGCAGATACGGCTGACCCTCCGAACGGACGATGTGACACAAACTTTTTATGCTCCGAAGACCTAAAGAGGTACTCACCATGAAGAGGGACACCTAATGCCCCACACGCGGCAATATAATAGTTCAACCAAAAAACCGGGCAGACAGGTACATTTGGAATACGTAACAGAGCAAAAGGGCGAAACTGACCTGCACGCCTCGTTTTACTAAACGTAAAGTTGAGAAGGAACCCCTCCCTATCCTTAAGGCGAAAAAGCTGATCTGCCTTCAAACGGCCCAAATCGGATGCTCTATCACCAGTGTAAAAGTCAATAACAAAGAATGTTATATCCCTGACCAGGAGGTATCTATTGAGAGGAGAAAGCGCAGAGCCTTCGGCAATAAGCCCGCGAAGATAGGCAATTAAACGGGTGAATTTGTCATAGAACAAAGGGACAGCCTGACGAGGGGGCAAAGGTTGCTGGGCTTGCTCCTCTCTTACAAACTTAAGATATTCCTTAACACAAGGATGTGCCAACGGGTTAGAAAACCCTGTACGGCCTAACCTATTGAAAATCGCTCTAAGTTTCCCTATATATGAATCGACAGTTCCGGCCGCTAGACGCTTAGGGCAACTACAGGTCTTACTAGAGCAAGAGCGCACATGGAGTTTCTGTTTTCCCGCAGCATCCTTGCTAATCAAAAACTTTACGATGTCTTCCGCGGTTGCAGCAGAAACTTTCTTCGGGGGTACAAGAGAGCACAAGAAACTCGACAGCTGAACTTCTAAAGAGTCCTTTTGCCGTTCATAAGGTTTGCTTCCTATACGATTCTTGGAACTCTGTAAAGCGCTTGTTGATCAAAGGCATGTCCGCATGTGGACGGGTCCCTTGCGGTGGCTCACGCGACAGGGGTTTACCGCAGGCCTGGCAAAAGTTCGCGTCACTGTCGTTTGGATAAGAGCAGGCGGGACATCGGCAGGCAGGCTTCCATGGGCGTTCGATCTATAGAGACAAGCATAAATACCTAGCTTACCAGGAGCAGACACAACGAAAAACCCACAGATCCCAAGGCAAGGGCCTAGCAATGAAATCGGGGGAGGTGCGGGAAGGGAAAAGCAACACGGCCGGGTCACCTTTCCGCCCAAGAAGAAAAGAATCTACTGCCATTGCTTGGAGTATTGCCCACCAATAGCGATGCGGGCGGAAACGAGGGACAACGATGGTAAAAGCGAAACGCTGGCGTTGATCAAAAAAGTACCGCAGCAACGGTCCCACGAGAACGAAAGGGGGAAAGACATAGACGTTATGTTCGATTGGTATCGGTTGTGCGAAAACATTAACGCCCAGAGAATACGGAGTCGGCCAAGGCGAGTAATGAGGCAAAAAGCTCCCATCCCTTCCTCTGCGACAGTTGCTGTCCAAAGACATCAAGTCAAATGTGTGTGGTCCAAACCGCGCTTGAACTCGGGCCCACGCCTCCTCGGACAAGGAACAATCAATGTCAGTCAGAGCACGGGAGGGCGCGTCAGCAATGTTTTCACTCGATGGGACATATTTCAAATGCAAAACAAAGTTTCCTGCTCGAGACATTTCTTCTATTTTTTTCAACTCCTGATTCACCAGAGAACTCCTACAACCGCCATTTTCCCAGGCTGCTCGGAGAGTCGCGTTGTCCGTCCACACATCGATTCTTGCGTTTCTGATAGAAGGGAAAAAAGAGCTCAAAGCGTTACATAAAGCCCTGGCCTCAAGGGTATTGATATCACCTTCAAGGTCGATCCAATAATCTCGTATTTGCTGGCGTAGGCCATCTTTAACCAAGACTGCTCCCCAGGCCCTCTGGGAGGCGTCACTGAACATTGTGACAGAGAGATGATGTTCCGACCGCCAAGGTAAGTGACCAGACCAATTGTCCAAGAAAATCCATTCCTGAAGTTCCTGTCGCAAAGGTCCCAGGATTGGAACAGAGAGCTTCGAATTCTTGGCAACAGCGCTGATAGCCTTGAATACCTCCCGCACATACAGCTTACAAGCCGGGATTGCGAGACTAAACGATAGCGCCTTTCCCGCGAAACGCTGCAAGCTCTTTACGGGCGCAAAAGATGATTCCAGGAGTTCGTCACGCAACGCTTTAAATTTCTCCTTTTTATCCAGTGGGACTAAAAAAGCTTGCAAGACAGAATCGGAGATGAAACCCAGGAATTTAACAAAAGTGGATGGCTGTGGAGAGCTCTTTGCAAGGTTAACAAAATACCCCGCTGAGATCAAAAGGAATAACAAAATAAAGGCTGCTGCTCGTGCGAGTTGGCGACTAGGCTGGCAAACCAGTGGACCGGATAGGAATAACTGGCCCACATGCCTGTCATCAATATACTGCGAAACAGGTACGCCCAAAGACCGCGCGGCACTGGTGACGACAAGGCCAACGTTATGATATAAAAAGGCACTTGCTTTCCACCCGAAAGGTAAGGTGCAGAAAGAAAAATAATAGCCCCTCCAGGAAAAACTGAAGAATTCCTGGGAGTCCGGGTGAATCTTGAGGTGTTGGTATCCATTCTTATCATCAAATGTTGTCTGGAAATGCCCTGGGAGGACATAACGAGGCAGGTCTGGGAGGTGGTCTAACTTGAAAGGGAGATCTTGAATCCATAAATTAAGAAAGCGCTCGTCGTGGCATAAACGCGGCTTAGATGGTTCGACTGTCAAGGGGAGGACTAAATGAGGAGGAGAGCATTCGCCAATCTTGCCGTAGACTTTGATAACACCCTGAGAGACCCAGGCTAAGACTGTAGTGTCAATGAAATCGGTAAATTGATGGCAACAAGGAGAGTTCGGGAAAATAGAAATCGGCGGTACAGCGGAATCATAACTTTTCCCTTTGAAGTTGCCCTTGAAATGACGGAAGAAACTATCGACCCTCACTCCCTCTCGGATTATCTGTAGCAAATCAACTTGAGGACAAGTGTAACCGGCTGAAGAAAAGAGATCCTCCCAGAAGTCAACATGATTATGTAAGCTGCCCGCTTGGAAATAATCTGGGTGTCTAAAACGCAATTGGGCCAGGTCTGCAAGGGATGGATCTTTACTAACAAGCTCCGCCGGTACGGTGGGGCCAACGAAGGATAAGGGTTCCCCGTTTATGTCACACCATTTGACGTCACGGCTCGGGAGCGCAAGGATTGCCCGTAGTGCAACCGCGAAATCCTGGGAAAACGGAGAACGAAAATACAAAAATAAGAAGAGGAAGAAAAGAAGGTGGGATCCCCTATCCTTCGCTGACCCCAGCTCTGATCATAGACCAGAATAAAGGCGCTGAGAAGGCCCCCCAGGGTCAACGAAGAAATGAGGCGAAAACCAGGACGCTAATAACTAGGGGAAAAAATCTTTATTCCAGCCAATAAACAAGGATAATATAGGAAAAAACATATCCCATACCCTTACAATATTTACATGATGCTAACGCCTAGAATTTCCGCGGCCGCGTCCGCGGCCACAATCTCTGGCGAAATGCCCTGGTAGACCACATCTGTAACAATTAACCGAACTGTAGACATAAGGGCGTTGGCGCCTAAACTGGCGAGTACTATTACGACCTTGAAACCCAGGCTCTTCACGCTGGATAGTCTTGAGAAGCGCAGAGGACTCCTTTGCAACCTTGGCTCTAACCGGATCGCCTAAGAGGCCCATGAGCAGCCGTTTATGGGCAGAGGGGGAGAGGGCATTAGATCTTCCTTTTAATTCATCCAAAATGGCCGCGTAATAGTCTGCCTTTTCGTGGGCGGACGACCTGGCTGCCCGTACCAGGGCCTCGACGTGAGCAGAAGCCTCCCAAGGGTCATAAACAGCTTCCGGCTTCTGAAGAGCGTTGCGAACAGAGGTAAGAGCAGTGGTGACCACGTCAACGCCCTGCTTCTCCTCCAAAGCTTTCAATTTGTCTTCAAGAAGCTTAATTCGATCGTCCGCCTAAGAGTGACGCAAAATATGAAGTATATATTAACGTCTGTAAAACATTTATATGTTATTAATTTCGGTCCCAAGGCAGAACCGAAAGATCCCGAAACGAGGATATGCTAGATCCAAAATGGACGGTTAGGCCGTATAACAATAATCATTGGCAAATAAAACCGGCTGCCAGAGCGAAACGGTCCCGGACCGCATATATGACCAATACAGGCGCCCGGAGCCGAGCGGACCTAGCCCGCAAACACAATAAACATGTCACCCCAAACAAAACGGCTCCCGGAGCCGGGCGGTCCCGGACCGCATACACAATAATATCTCACTCCAAACAAAAGAAAAAGAACCGGCTCCCTGAGCCGACCAACAAAAATTCTTTCTAAATAAAGAACAGGCTCCCAGAGCCAAACGTTCCCGGACCGCATACACTAAATACGTGGTTTAAAACAAAACCCGGCTCCCGGAGCCGAACGGTCCCGGACCGTATATAAAACAATTCGTTCCGAAACGAAAGCCGGCTCCAGAGCCGAGCGGTCCCGGACCGCATACACTAAATACTTGGTTTTGAACAAAACCCGGCTCCCGGAGCTAAACGGTCCCGGACCGCATACACCAAATACTTGGTTTAAACAAAAAACCCGGCTCCCGGAGCCGAACGGTCCCGGACCGTATATAAAGCAATTCGTTCCGAAACGAAAGCCGGCCCCAGAGCCGAGCGGTCCCGGACAGCAAACGCAATAACTCGTGTCTTGGACAAAACCGAACATACAAAACAAAAATATTTCGTCCCAAACAAAAAATCGGCTCCCGGAGCCAAATGAGACACAAACAAGCCGAAACAAAAGGACCGAGTAAAATGAAATACATATACGAACAACGCTAACAAAAGCGAAGAGAAAAACAAAAATATGCCCTAGAGACACGTGGAACGTTAAATATGCTAAACAAAGTACTAGAAACGTTGGAGAAAAAACACGAAATGCGCACAAACGGGCAGCTAAAGCTAAAAGCGAACGAAAAGCACCAGAACTAGAAATTACCTGATTAGCAGCCGCGGGTTGCGCCGCCGGTTCTGCGAGAGCTTCTGCGAGAGGTCCTGCAGGAGGTTCTGCGGGAAGTTCTGGGTTAGCAGGCGGTTCTGCCGCCACCGGAGGTAAAGGCGGTAATTCTCCCGCTGGTTCCGCCATGTAGTCGAAGAAAAGACGGTTTGACGCTAGCGGAAAGTACAAGGAAACGAAGGCGGGCTGGTGTTGGTTGACAAACCGATACAAGCGAACCTCGATAAGTCGTCTCGGCGGTCGGCGCTGTGACACAGTGAAATCAAAGCCACGTGGTGTATCCTATTTATCAGGGGAGCCCGCAGTGCATTGATGCGTCCCAAAGGACGGCGGAGTATTTTACTGGTCGTTTGGCGATGCGTTAATTAATTATTCAGTGAGAATACTCTAACTTTTCCCCCTAAAGAGTGGGGGGCCGAGCCCACACCCCACTCTCCCCCTTTCCCGGGAGGGGAGTGGGGGAGGGGGGTTTGGGCGGGAGCCCACACCCCACTGCCGGATAATTTATTCATATATTCATAAATTTTTACTCGAAAGAGCGCCGCAGTGCCATCGTTTTGGTACTCAAAAGAGCGCCGCACTGCCGTGTTTTAGAACACGAATATGAACTGCATTTAAATCTGTTTACTCAAATGAGCGCCGCACTGCCGTGTTCTTGAAAATGGAGTATTTTTGATATTTGTATTCTCAAAAGAGCGCCGCCCAGCCATATTTAAATTATGGAGTTTCGATAAACAAATTTTACTCAAGAGTATCGCATTACCGTGTTCTTGAAAATGGGATATTTTATATAACCCTTTACTCAAAAGCGCGCCGCAGTAACGTGTTTTAGAAAATGTAGCAAGTTTTCGGTTAGGCATATATCTCACGAACTGGGGATATTGTGAGTTTGACGGTTGACAGGATTTGATTTCAAAGGCGTTTGTCTCTATATTACTTCCTGACGGATAGAAACGTTCATTTGTGCTAGAAACTAGATAAATAGTTTATTGAATAAATATTTATTCAACCCATAGGCAGAATTGTGTATTGACAAGTAATATTATTTACAAAATATATGAACTAAAAATTATAACTTTTTGATAACTCAGAGAATACATTAAAGTAAACCAGTTTTTCTTTCTAATAATTTAATATCGTTTTATCTTCGTTACATATATTTTCATTGTTATCGTGAAGCTGATAAAAACGCTATTCACCCACGCTCAACCCTTTCCCCACTCCTCTCACGGGGAGGGGTGAGTGGGTGTGGTCTACCTCCCTCACCCCTTTTCTCTTCCGTTTAGTCACCAGCAGGCGGGGTAGGGAAGGGCTGAATTTCCAAACAAAATTAAGAGTAGACAAGTTTTATATGGTGGTGTAGATGGAGAAGAAGACCAATTTTTTATATATATTCACCACTTTTCTTAGATGATAATGCACCTTGTTTATCTCCATAGCTTTGCATAACCATTGATTCCAATTTCTCGTCGGCATTACAGTAGTCCAAAAGGAAATCAAAGACAATGCACATGCAAAATTTAGGGGCGGAAATAAAGTGCATTATGATCTACGTGAAAATGGTGAATTTGAAAAGAGGTCTCTCCTCTAAAGGTTTTAACCCGCAGAGAATATCTCGTGATCTACAATGGGTAGTTAACCACAGAGCATATTAATTTAATAAAGTATAACTGAAATTACTGTATCTTTTTAAGGAATATTGGAATATTAATTTTGCAATGGCTTTGAAGACATTAATTTTGCTGCTTTAGTGTTCCTGTATAAATGCTGTAATTATTGAATTATCAGCAGCAAAACAATTCGAGTGTTCCTGGTGCTGGGTTTGACTTTCGACTTCCTTTCTGCTTTAGGCCAAGCACATAGTGGATAGTGTGTTAAGGGCTCGTTGTGCACTTAAGCGCTCTTAATTTGCATTAATGGCGTGATTTTCAAATTATAGTCCCTTTTAGTCTTCCACTGAAAATATCTCAAAGGTGACTATCTAAAAATACCATTAGCAAAAGAGGGAGGTTGTTTAACTTGGCAGGGTTGTGGGTTACACAATGAAATGCAGCTTGTAAAGTTATCTTTAAACATGACCTTGAATAGCGTCAGGGCTATGCTTACTTCCTTCAAGCAGCGAGTATGGTTTTCCTTGAAAAGGAAAAGAACTTGCCAAGTTTTGCTATTTAGATGAAGAAATTACGACGGAGCTGCAAATGAGGCACAACTTTGAGAAGAGGATCCTATCAGCCCCTTTTACTAGAACAAGTTTTTAATGGCAACTCTTCCTTGGTGGCGTAAATAACCATTGACAGTTTTTTCAAAAAACCAAGTTCTCCAGTTTACACGAGCAAGACTTTCAAGGAAAAGTTGCCTCTGTATTCCTAGAGATTTAGGTTCTGCTATAGGAAGTGTTATTTTATTCAATGAGCTGCACTCTGCAAATGTTTAATGACACTAAACAGAAAAACCTGATTCAGAGAAAGCAGTGCAAAAGAACAAGAGCAATTAAATGATCACTAGACCGGTGACACTATGAATAACTTGAGCTAAACCTCACTTTTTAGGTTTCTTATATTAGACATGTGGATGTGAATGGCTGATGCCAGGCTCGTTTCCCATTATTTATAATTTTAACGGTAACATGTGGGAATGAGGTAGTGGGTATACAAAAACATATACTGTACATTATACATAATGTATATGTACATACTGTATATTATTAGCTACAAGCTGCCTTGGGTGCTGAGGCAAAAAATACTAGTAACCATTTGGAACTCTCCCTCTCTTTTTTTCATTGGGGCGAGCTCTTTGTCCGCCTTATTCCAGTGCATTTCTTACATGTAAGTATAACAGTTTCATACCACTTGACTGGCCAAAAGCTGTTATGCGGGAAAGCAAGAAATACATTGATCCTTTAAAAGAAAGGGGGTAGATTTCCAAATAATAGTATTTTTTTGGGCCTCCGCACCAAGGCAGCATGTAGCTAATAATATATATATATATATGCAATAATAAAGGCGAAGTTCCCGTTATTAAATTTATAATTTACATCAAACAATAAACTTGTAACCTTTGCAAAGAAATCCACTCAGAGTTGAGCCATGTGATTTTGGTCAGCAGATACCCTGTTTTGAAAGCTGTCAAATGGCCACAACCCTTGCCTCCCAGCATTGTGATTTTGTATCACACAACTGTCTGACCACCTTCAAAAGGCCCATTGTACCATATGACTAGCTAGCCTTGAGTATTCAGAAAAGCACAAAACAATATTAAAATACCAACAGGCCATGGCTACCTCTACACTTGAAAAGATGGGTTTTGAAATTCAGATTGGGGACATAATTATCTCCCCCTCACTCCTGTGAGCAAAAATGGAAATTCAATTCGAGAGGGCCTCATTACTTTAAAAGGATAATCTATTTGAAAAATGCCTGACGCGGAAATTATTAGAAAACAAACAAATGGCAGACAAACTGAGAAAGTAGAAATACCATCATTGTTGTTGTTTGGTCAGTCATATAGAACAAGTGGCTGAAAGACTTTGTTTACCTTTACTACTACAGTGGAACCTCGATATAACGAATTTCTTTTCTTTTAATATTATTTTTACTTTCCAAATTTCTTAAACAAGTTCTTATTATTTTTTTAACCATGATTTCTTGGTTTGACGGTGCATCCATCATTAATACATGTAATAATCCTTTGTTCCAGTTAAGTGGCAACAAGAGAAATTGTTTTACAGTAACAGTGATGTCATTTCATCAACAAATTAAAACTGACATGACGATATTGAATCATCATTCATACAAATTTGGGCAAACAAATTTCAACGACTTTTCAAGGGCAAATTACAGTTTTCAATGACTAAGACTTATTCAATAAATCAGCATTTTTTATCTCCTTTTTTAACTGAGCAGTCATTTACCATTTTTACTTCTTCAGCCATACCACTTTCCGTGACAACACTTTGCAACGACTGGGTATGACTTGAAGTTGCATCTGAGGTACAGAAATAGTATTTGAAATAAGGAAACAGAAACAAAATATTGCTTATGCACAAAAAAGTTGTAACAATTAGATTAACCGTGAGTTTTACAGGTTCTTACACCAAGGACGAGCTAAATTTTCCTCTGTGAGATAATCTAATTTCACAGAAAACAGTGTGGAGTAGGCAAGGTATTGAATTTCAAGGACTTTTGAAGACCCAGTAAAGGTATTCAGTACTTTTCAAAGACCTTAAGCAAATTCAATAACTTTTTACGCCAACACCTTTTCAAGATTGTACAAAGCTGCTGTATGAATGCTGCCAACTGCACAGGGTTTGAGAATTTCTGGAAATTCAACTGATGTCATTTTCATTCTTGATCAGTCCAACTCTTAATAAAATAAATTTCAGTAAATTAATGTGGACAGGCGAACCACATGATCATTGTCAAAATAACCAGCCTCTCTTTGTAATGACAACCTGAAATGGTTACTAAATATTTCCCACATATACCTGCAGAGAAAAGAGAATTGACTCTGATCGTTATAGCACTGTATTAAAATATATTCTTTGCTTTGTTATAAAATTAGTATGAAGCCAAGACAACTTCTCAACAGGTCCTTGAATGCAGCTTCCTTTATTATGACATTTCACCACCAGTGTGCAGCCACAGTCTGTAGTCACAAACTTCCTTACTCTGTTGGATCCATGGTGCTGGGGAAAAATTAACAACTATTCAGTCCATACTCAAACTGACATTGTTGTTGATTTATCAAAAGACACTTCCATGGTCTTATTTTAAATAACAAAAGTTCATAAAAATCCTCAAAATAACACCTTAACCCTTTGACGACAGCTCTGGTCATTTTTGTTCGATAAGGAACAATGCACATTTTCCTCTCTGGACCCATTTAGCTTTCAGTTTAAGCTACATGTAACAAGATGGTAAAAAACGTAAGCAAAGATGGATCTTTCCACTAATACCTCGGCCTCGGTCTGGATATTCTGACCAATCCTGATAAACTTCCATTGTGTAGTTCCCCCCACCACCCCATGGAGGGCAACGGAAATTCTGAGGGGAAGGGGGAAGGTCCTTAAGGATCATGTCCAAGGGGGAGGGGGTTTTTTTTCCAGGGGGCTCTTAGTAAGATTGGTGAGTTATTAATAAATAACAGCTTCTCTGTTGAGCAAGTTATCAGTTATTTTACTGTTACCAGTGTTTCAAAACAAGTATTATTGTTTGCATTGATCATCTTTTATCTATGATCAGCCAAATACTTTTTTCATGGCTTATGCGATAGCTTTCTTTAATACAGTTGTCATCGGCTGATGAATAAAATTCCCATTATCTAGCTGTTGCTAGATAACCAGCACCCGCCTGCAGGGTTTGTACTATTTTACCCTCTTCAGATTCCATGACCTTTTCCATGACCTTTTTAAGTTTTCCAAGACCTTAGGTTTAGCTGTCACTTTCAAAAATTTGTAGGACTTTCCTTGTTTTACGGTATTTTTGGACCTTAAACAGTTCAACAGACACAAACTCTGGTGTCCACCAAAATGCATGCTGTTTACACTGTTCATGCGCAATCACTTCTCTCCATATCTTACATTGTCCTTGCCTTGCCATCGACAGTGACTAAGCTATCAAACAAAACTTTAATTTTACATGACTTTCAAGGACCGACTATTAACTTCCATGACTTTCCAGGTTTTCCATGACATGTACTAGCCCTGCCACATGGAATGAAAATTCCACAGGGGTGGGGGGTCTAAAGCAAAAGTGCCGTCCGTGGGGAAAAATCCATCGCCAATTTCACTCTTAATTAACTACTACTCTTTGAAGATTAATTTTGTCCCTTGCCATCACCAGAGGGTCAAAATCAGTGAAGTTGCTAAGTTTGAAAACAGCAGACTGCTGAGGGATCAGTTTCCTCCTCTGACAATACCAACAAAGACTTAAATGTCAATGTTAATAAGTCAGAATCATCCTGGCATAACCATTATCATGGCCAAAGTAAACATCACGAATAAAGGTCCTACGTTTAATCAAGAGAACTTGTAATTGTAACCAAACCCCATGTACTGCTCAAACTACATTCATTTAGTCACACCACATATTGGGCCAAACTTCTTTACCTATATGTTAATTCTGGTGTACCTCCCATAATACATATTCCTTAGAATTTTTCTTTTGGGTACTTATTAGTCTCGCTTGCGTAAGCAGCGAGACTCATAATCTGCAAAGCGTTTAAAAGACAGCGCTTATCTGCAAAGCGTTCAAAGACAACGAAAATTGTTGGCGAATGTGACTTTCCCATAAAAACTCTTCTACTGATCAGGTTGGTTCAATGTCTAAGTTACAGCAGGGACCAGAAATTTGTGACGTCATTAGCGCAAAGTGCAATTACTTGTACACGAGAATGGAATGTTGTTCAGTATCTTGTAAACAAAACTAACATGGACTCATTCCAGAATGAAAGTCTTTATGGTATCATGAAAATAGCCCCATACACAGTAACTCACCTTTTTTGATCCATTTCACCAAAAAATTAATTCACATTGCACTTCCCCCTGAAATAAAATGAATTGTATTACTAAACCATAGCAGAGGATTAGCTTAGTTGGTAAGAGTGCTTGACTGCAGAGCGGAAGGTCGCAGGTTCAATTCCTGGGACCAGACCAACACTCAGGGTCTTAACATGACTGAGAAATCAAGGTACTGCCTTTGCCCAACAAATAGCTTCGCGTGGCTCTCATGACCATTTAAAATGGTGGTCCCGTCTCCAGCAGGAGACATACAAATAGTGTCCCAAATTAGCACTTTCATCCTAAATACATTGACACTCAAAAGTGCTTCTTTTTTTTACTAAAATAAACCACCTTTAAAGAAAAAAGGTAATTTTCAATTGGAATGAGCTTAAGACTAACCTCCCACCAACCTCTAAAAGAAGGCAGACTTGATTTTGACTCTCAAGACTGAGAAATTAGTTGAAGTAAATCAAAACGGCCTGCTATAGACTTCCCTTTTTAAGGAAAGTTAATCTTGACTGTTTGAGCCTTTGAATACACCGGAGAAATTTTTGTTTGCGATGAAGTGGCAAACATGTCAGTAACATATTTTAGTTTCATATAGTATTAAAAAGTACTTGAGAAAACAAAACAAACAAACATTAATAACACAATCCCTTATTTTTAATTTACCCTTTTCAGACCAAACATCAAATCAACTGGGACTCATGTCATTGAATTGGACATGTAGTCAACAGTTACTGGCACCGTACAAACGACTTATTGATAACTCAAGCAAAACTAACTACAAGAGAATGGATTGACTGGACAACCAATAGTTTGATGAACAATAAAAAAAAAGTTTTGTACAAAATGAATGATATTAATTCGAGTCTTCATAGCCAATAACATCATGGCCTAACTGTCGACTGACAGACAGCCATTAACATTGCATCTTAATTGACCAGTCAGGCCAATAACCAGAGTCAAAGTGAGTTGTGTCATGTCAGTTGATAGTATTTTTGCTGAAAATGACTACCACACAGGATGCAGAAGTGTCAGTCACTGTCAACAACAGTCCTTTTGAGGACTACAGCAGCTGTATGTTCACCCTGCAGGTGACCATGCTCAACCTACTTATCAAATGACTCCTGGATTCAAACATTTAACAGTTTTATATCCAACTGCCATACCATCAAGTGGCTATTTAATGACAACCAAATCACTGGTCTGTGGTGTTATAATTATTATTGTCTGTTAATGGTCACTTGTCCCGCTATCACCTTTGCACTATTAATATTATGAAAATGAAGGCCCTGTTTCTGGCTAGATCTCATCTAGTTGGGAGCTCACTGTTATTTAGCGAATTATTAAATTGGCCATGGGCAAGGACCAAGTTACCTCTAGAATTGAAGTACGATAGATCTTTTAACAAGGAATTATTCAACTTCTGTTATTGCTTAGCACTGGTCCTCATAGCATTTCAGTGGCTATACAAGATTACTTGTAATGATGGAATATAACAGTTAAAAAAAAGTATTTGAGCACTTAGCTTTGAAAATGATATATACAGCTGTATACATGTGTTATTCCACGCTTACCTTTAAGGGAACATCCCCTGTCATCAATGAACCTTACAAATTCTTTTACTTAAAAGTCACTGGTGAAACAAAAATGAGACAAAACATGGATATGAATTTGAACGAACATTGACTATTTCTCAGTATTATTTCCTCAAAGCCTATGGCACTTTTGTGGTGCACATTAGACTGAAAAGATGAATGCGGCCTTTAACGAGCAAATTCTAAGATTTCTCTCACAGGATTATAGTTCTCTGTAAGTATGTGATAACCATTTTATAAAAATGGTTATTTTGCGTGTTGGCTGCCACTCACAGTGTTGTCAAGGATTCCCTATGCGTTTGGCTTTGCTGCTTGTCTTGTGGCTCCATCTTCTTCAGGCACCATTCCTGATGCTCATATTTGTTGTTGATAGGTTTTATTAAATTATATTGTACAAGATCTAGTTTTTTACCCACTATCCAGGCTATCTAAGAAATAATTTTTTGTTTATTCTCTGGTCTATAACCTATAGTCTACAGGGTACAGGGTGTAGTTATGTCTGTTGAGCTACCCTCTCCTAAAGCTACTACTTATGGTCTTCACTTCTTTTTCTTTTCTCTTTTCTTCTTCTTTTTATTTTAAAAGAACATTATTTTGTAATTTTAGTAATCCCAACTTAGGGCCATGATTCTCACGTGGAATATTCATAAGGTCATGAGCCACCATCTGCAGTAAAGACAAAAGTACATTTTTCAAATCTTCCATCAGTCATTTTTTTTGGATGGCAATACATTTCAGCACTCTAACATAAAAGTGAGAACAGCACTGAAAGCAAGATTTTAATCATGAAACAGATACAATATAAATATATATAATTTAATCTTCTGTAATACCCTAAGAAAGCAGCCAACATTTTGTGCCGCTACCACTAATATGTTCTTGAAATGACATCTGAGAAACAAGTGCAAAAATACCATATTGATGATGTGTCACTTCCCAGATCTGGGTCATGCTTCTGATTGCTTGTGCTGGGTGGTAAATTTACTTCCGCCAATCAGAAACACTATTGAGATCTGGGTATTGATGCGTCATCAGTATGGAATTTCAGCATTCACATTTAGATGTCATTGCGTGGGGAAACCAGTCATTCCGTTGCAAAATGTTAGCTGTTTTCCCAGTCTATTTCTGAACCCACCTTTACATGTATGACATACACTCCACAGCTAATGGCATCACTTGGTGTTGCATGCCCTTTAATCCCTCCACACGCCAGGTCTTTCTTTCCAACTCCTCTCAAGCACAGAACTAGCTTCTAAGGAATTGTAATAATATTATAATTAAGTTATGAATATATGAAAATCATAAATGTGAACTGCGGGGTGAAGAATTATATGAAAGTAGGTCATCGTAGTTATAGAATGCAACTTTTGCAGTTGCAAAAAGAAAGCCTGAAAAAAATTCAGGCTTGTATGGGATTTGAACCCTTGACCTCTGTGATACCGGTACAGCGCTCTTACCAATTGAGCTAACAAGCCAAAAGCATGTCGTTGAATTGGTTCATTATAAATCCATGAAAGAATGATGATGAGAGTTATGAATATAATGAAAATCATTATGTGAATTGCGGGGAGACGGATTATACGAAAGTAGATCATCGCAGTTATAGACGCAACTTTTGCAGTTTTTTTTCAGGCTTTCTTTTCGCAACTGTAGTGTTGTCATTTTGAACCCTGCAGACACAATTTGTTATGAGATATCTGTTGCTCCATCAACCATACTAGATATACAGTGTATATACACGACATGTGCATGTATGCATGTGTTTCCAAGGGACAAACCATTCTTTCTTTGCAATGAACACAACTGTGGGAAGATAAAAATTAACAGAAGTTTTAAATATACAACATAATATGCTGTGTTAAAAAGAAATTCCATTTTCTTGGACGTTGGTCAAAGCATGTCCTTCACTGGCCTCATGATAATTATGTGCTTTCAGGCTGTCTGTTTGGAAATTATTTGTTTTGATCCTCTGGAGTTATCTCTATAAAACTCGCAGAACATTTTGTTTTCCTTTCTGTCAAACCTCAGCCATTTGTATTTATCCTTCCATGCCTCCTGGTACTTGCGTGTTTTTTTGGCCGAAGCAGGTGTTTCAGATGCTGCATAATTTCTTTATCATCTGATGATTGCTTTCCCCCAAAGAAAGAGTACAGTGGGCTTGCACTTGTTTCCTTTTCAACGTACTTTGGCTTATGTTTTAATTCACCAAAGAAAAATAGATAAGGACCTTCTAAACAAAATTACAAAAGCCACCATTTTGTATCCCACAGTGCATTTTGTTTCAAGTAGAACCCAGACTTTTATTCAGCAAGAAAACTCGGTAATTTTAGCTTTTGAGCGTGACAAAAACCCGCATGAGGTCTTTTGAAACCCATCAAAGTTTTTGTACCATTCAGATTTAAAACCAGAAACATGAGCAATGCTCCAAACTTTTCAGGTTTTAAATTAAAGAGGGAAAAGTAAAATTTTCAGCAGGTTTATATAAACTTCATTAAGATGTTTGGGTCAAACATAAGAAAACTGTGCTTTTTACCAGTAATACTAAACTTGAAAACATATTTTCAAAAGGTGAATCAATGCGGCATGAAATATAAAGTGACGGAGTTTACGTGGTAGGTGGAATTCAAGTTCCCGTGAAAAATTCCGTGAAACAGAACAGTGAAACCACTGCAGCCCCAAACCTATTGTTTTAATAAAAAAATAAGTCATTTTTAATTTTCTTTTTTATATTATCAGTGAATCTTTTAGGATAACTGAGCTTCTTGTGGATATGGTTGAAGCATAAACCAGCTCTTCTTTCCGTTTTTTTTCTGGCCGCTAAATTTAGCCTATGCATGCATGCAAATCTAGTTTGCGATAGTACACAAAATGACAAGACAACGTGGAACTGCCCTGTTTCTAAAACAACTGAATAAAAACAATCAGAACAATCATATCTTTTCTGTTTATATTTCGTTACCTTATGTAAAGGGAAGGAAACAATCAAAAGTTATGTTTTAGCTAAGCAGACACAACAGCCAAAAACCATAAAAATATTAAACTTGCACACTGGTCAATAAATCAACTTCCATTTAATACAAAACTAAATTACTCTGCATCGCCAGCCGCGCTCTACGTCTGTCAGAGAAGTATCAACAGTTTCTCCTAAAAACTGTAGACTGCAAACCAGTCAGTTTTTTTCTCAAAATCAGTAAAGAAAGCGGAAAGCGTGGCATAAAAGTCTTATGCGCGTGAAGGGTGTGAGCTTCACACACCCATACAGCATGTGAGGCAAGAGAAAAAAAAATGACTGTCTGTTTTCCACACAATGAGTTCGTTCTGACCAGGGGGTTCAAAAATGTTGTTAAGCTGTCAAAAATCTGTTCACAACTCTGCCCTCTTTGAGAATTTGATACACTCGGTGATTGATTTCGAGGGAGAATACACGTGTTATTTTCTGTACTTGCCTTCGAATCATGACGCTGTAATCCAGTAATTCTAAAGCAGTTTTTAGAGTTGCTTCTCTGTGAAATGTAGTATACCGGTATATAGTGGAGGATCAAAAATGAGTGGAAGTGGCAGTGCGCCAACAAAACCTGTGCCTGCTCCTCAAAGAGGGAGAAAGCTGAAAGAGCCGAGCGCTTTGGATAAATTGTAGAATGTGCAGCTGTTGTTTCAAAACACAGTTCGGCAATTTTATGAGTGGATGGATAAGCTATGAGAATGTGTTTGTTGCGGGTACCAGAAAAGGAGTAACGTTACCAAAGTTGGCCGACCTACTGAAAAACGAACTTTTCGCTGTCCTCGAGGAAGGAGAATCTTTCTCCACGAGAGTTTGCTCTCTGTGCGGAACAAAGGTTAGAAACTGCACTGTGATGGTTTCGCAAATTAGAGAAAAGCCGAACATGCCAACTGACAATGAACAATTATTGAGATTGAAAAGAATGAGTAAATCCCCTTATTCCAATCCACTTCTTCGTGATTTGGCTCTGTAAATCACTATCCTTGAGAACTTAAACATCCTGCTAAAAACGCTAACGAGCTGGGCCCAGCATGACAAAACATTGCAGGAAAAAGTCACATTCATGGACACAAAGGAAATGGCTTATTACTCAAATCCAGGAGGCACTTTGGAGAAATTAAACAACTTAAAACCCTTAATCAGCCGCAATGAAGAGCTTTACATTTCTAAAGAGGCCAAGAAAGAAAATGCTCTTGCATCAGAGGGCAAATCATGTCGACCACAGAAAATCAATCAACCTCGTTCCCAGGGTTCTCTCCTACCTGCTCTACAGAGCGAGAGAGAGAGAGACCCTGGAAAACACTGGTCATGTGTCTCCCAGAATCGGGGAGATTACAAACAAACGATTTGGGAGAGGGGCAGGTAAGTGTCAGATTTGTCTCTACAGAGCGCAGACAGGTCAGTGCAGCCATCAAACTGTGTACCTGACCTGATCTTGAATGCGGAAAATAATGCACAAAGTCCTTTGACAGCGAAAACGTAACTTCCTGCAGAATATCTGGATGTCAATCGGATGTTTATCAGCGATGCTTTCATTTGGCACATGCAACGGAAATCGTGGAGAATTCACCGTTTGTGCAGTCAAAAATAATTTAGGTATCCTCATTGTATCCTGGTAGTAGTATTCATACCCAAAAGGCACTAGATTTGAATTGCCGTTTATAATTATGTTGTGGAGGCCACTTTAGAAAACAAATGTACATTATCTGTATGTGTTTTCAAGACTACTATTATGCAAGGTGCCGAAAAAATGTATCAAGCGTTGCTGTCCTCACCCGCGACCTCGAACTGCCTCGAAGCAACAGGAAGAGAGAATACGCGGCTCGGACACTCAGGCTGATTGTTAGCTATTGTTCCAATGGAAAGAGGTAAAGAGAATCTTGAAAGAAAATATTTTTAGCCAAGGCTCTGTGTTTTTGCATTTTTTGTCGTCGTTTATGATTATCACGATAGCCATAAGCTTCTTTGTTAAAAAATACCGTATGATCTGGCTTGCACAACTGCCAACCGTTTATTGTTCCTTTTTAATTTTCTGGATGTTTAGGTATTTTTTAGAGGATTTTTAGAAATCACTGAGCCACATGTGTTTTTAAATAAAGTTTTCATATCGGCCATAAACAAGAAAGCCTTTCGCTTGGAAGGTTATGTTGACTGTTTTGTCTCTGTTTATACTATTTCCTGTTGTCTTACATGTCGCATTGGTATATAATTATTTTTATCTTTGACCTATTTACCACCTTTCTTTTGCCGCATCATGACAAAGGTTAGGGGGTGGAAAATGCTGGCATTTTAGGCTATAGCTTTCCGTGAAGTCACTAGATCTAAAATATTACTTTGATCGTAAATGTATTGACTGAATTTCTTGCTCTCAATGTAACTGCCATGTTTTGTCACGCCGAACCACTAAGACCGCAAATGGTGTAGATTTATTTGGCCCGATTACCAGCCGCTGCCAGACAAACATTGAAACTTTTAATATAGAAGTTCAACATACAGGGATTTTACCTTCAAAAAATTAACTCGCTTGTGTATAACTCAAGATCGTATATTTTTAGCGATTGGTGTCATCGGTTAAACCGGCGACAATGCTAGTTTTTAATTCCTTCTCTTGTAATTCACTTGTTTATCTGATAGTTTTGTTTAGGCAGAAATTTCCTTTAGTTTCAGTTATAGTTGTAGTAGGGTTAGCGAATCTATCTTGCTGCTGTGATCTCTGCGTGAATGTCGCGAATAAACCAGACAAAAGAATGTAAGACAAAGGACTCCTCCCTCAGAAATAATTTTGTTCTGGAGCCACGTGACCAGCGTTTTCCAAGGTCTCTCTCTCTCTCGCTCCGTAAGGCGGGTAGGAGAGAACCCTGGGAACGAGGTTGAAAATCAATATGCGTGTCACAACCTCTCAGTATGACATATATTCAATAAGCAGCCAAAATTCACATTAGCTCAGTCAAAATGTTTTCCTCCAAAGCATAATTAATATACTCGACAGAGAAATCAATTCATTGGAACAAGCAGCATTTTTGCACAAGGTAAAAGTCGTGTGTTTCCTACCAATCCCCCTTTTTTACACAGGCAAGTTAACAATTAATGACGGTTGGCCATTGCACAGAACTTGAAGAACTCTTTGCATGAACAAACATCTTATAAATAACGCTTTTGTCAAATCCCATTGGTAGGACACAGAAAACATCCTTTCCCCTGAGCAGCAACTCCAAAGCCGATTTTAAAACAAATCCCAATTCCTAGGCGATCAACATCCGTCATTTTACAGCGAAAGCTTTAGGAATTCATCATGGTACGGAATATTGTGAACGACTTGTTGAAAACATTACTTGACAGCTTGGTGACAGCTTGCATTGAAATTTAGCCGATGGGAATTGCCCGTGGCTGGGAGAAGCAGGTAATTCAAAAGAATATAACGTATGCAAAACGGACAGTCCATATTTTTAGCGTCTCTCCCCAGTCTCGCTCTCTATTTCAACCTCGTTCCAGACCTTTTGTTTGACTGCTCGTGCGTACTTGAGTATGCAAAAATAAGGACTGTTTTGCAGTCTAAAAAACTGTACCTAACAAACCATTCTATCTGGAAGGAAAAATTTTAGAACTATTTTGAGAAGCGGTACAAATCGAAATCTGTGCCGCTTGTCACATTCATAGTGATGGATTATGTTACATGTGAAATGATGCAGAATGACCTTTGGACATCTATGCACGCCCGTTTCTTTTGTACAACATTTGTAAAAACATTTTCTGTCAGGTTTAGGAAACTCTGACTCAACAAGCCAACACTAGTATGTTTAATTTTTCTGCCTGCTTAACGCAACACTGCATTAGAGGCAAGAGTGCCTGGCTGGGTGACCGGGAAATTTTTTTCACTCCTCTGAAGCTAAATGTTAGTCGCCTCAGGCGACCAGGCGCCATTAGAGCACAGTCTTGAATAAGCTTTAAACTCCAGTGGTAATTTAAGCTGTTTCATTATTTTCTATTGCATATCAATGGCCTTTGATCATTGACATGAATTGAATATTCGATTGAATTTAAATAAGATTTTGTGCAGTCATTACTGTAAACGTGCATTACTTGTGTCATGCATTACTGTGTCAATGTATCTTTGCCAGCGAATACGGCCATCTCCTCACTCCGTACCATTCACAGGCTAATTGTATCTAAGCAAATGTGAATAATGTAACGTTAAGTGAAGACGACTACAGACGAGATTATGGAGACGAACTGCCGGTTTAATACATGTCAGCCATTACAAGATCAGGGAGCACATGCGAATACATCCGGGATAAAAGTATAACTTAACATACTGCGCAAGTCCAAACTTGACTTGTCACACGTGATATGCGTGACAATGATACGCGTGACAATATCGTTACATCTCCCTTCGTTTAAATGAAACAAAAGAAACCAAACAAAACAAAACAAAACAAAACACCAATAGCCAAAGGAAGCTTTAGCAATGGTGCAGGGACTAACTATGAAGTTCAACGCTCACTGTTGTGTAACAAACAAGCCCAAAGGAAACTTGGGAATGGCACAGAAACTAGCTATAATGTTCACTGTTCAAAACTGGTCGATAACCAACCAATGCCCTTTCTTCATCGTTCAATATTGAATTCAATTCAATTCAATGTTCAATATCACGCTAGACACAGAAGTCTTTCAGATAAGCAGGTTTCCTAACAATTCTGCCACTTCTAGTCGTAACCGGAGCAGGATCAGTAACTTCCTTTGGTTGGGCATCCGTTGGCAGACCATTGGTAGGAGGTTGTACATCTGAAACATGAGGCATCCGTGGTGTGGGAGATACAGAAGGCAACCGCAATACAGGGGATGCTGAAGGCAACTGACATGCACCCTCAGGATGTTCCGGCGTAGACAACTTAGTTAACACCAGCTCTTCATCATGGTTTGGTTGGTACCTCTCAGGAACCTTGTAGAGATGGGAACGGTTGCGGCGATAAAGTCGACCATCTTCGGTGCGAACATTGTAGGAGCGCACATCTATGTGCTGATCAACTTGGGCCTTGAACCATTTCGACCGGCGATTAAGGGGTCGGACTCGCACCACATCTCCCTCTTGTAGAGGCTGTAGTACCTTGGCTCCTCTGTTGTAATACCTGGCTTGTTTCAGTTTTCTCTCTTGTAACTTGTCGCCCACATCAGGGACCAACTGTGGCTGCAGCAACTGACTAGCTATGGGTAGGGAAGTTCGGGTTCTGCGTGAGAAGAGACGTTGTGCAGGGGAGCTGTCCATCCCTTCCGATGGTGTGTTCCTAAAGTCCAGTAGCGACAACTGTGGGTCACGTCCCGCATCAAAAGCCTTCTTTAGGATTTGCTTTGCTGTTTTAACACTATTCTCTGCCTTGCCGTTGGACTGGGGGTACCGCGGCGAGGTCCTAATGTGTTCAAACTGGTACTGCTCTGCAAACTGCTGGAACTCTTTGCAGTCAAACTGTGGTCCATTGTCTGTAGTAATTTGGTCTGGAAGCCCGTATCTAGCCAGATGGGGCTTAAGCTTATCAATAACTTCTTTAGAAGTCTTAGACGTCAGCACATCCACTTCGAAGAAGTTGGAATAACGGTCAGTGGTAACCAGGTAGTCAAAGCCGTGGAGCTCAAACAGGTCAGCCGAGATGCTTTGCCAAGGCCTTGACGGTATTTCATAGCATACTAAGGGCTCCTTCTGCTGATCTGGTTTGTAACTATTACAGATACTGCACTTTGAGATAAACTCGGTGATTTGCTTGCTCATGTCAGGCCAGAAGAAAGCGTCTCGAGCTCTTCTAAGACATCCCTGAATGCCCAGGTGACTAGCATGAACTTTGTCGATAATGCAATCTCGCAAGGTAAGTGGAACCACAATTCGTTCACCCTTGAATACAACTCCATTCTGTAAAGACAACTCTTCTCTAAAAGGGAAATAGTTCTGCAACTTGGGGGGCACATTTGTCTTGTTATCTGGCCAGCCTTGTTTGATCATAGTGGCTAATGCACTCAGATCAGCGTCCAGCTCAGTTTCAGATTTGATGTCACATAGGGTCGTTTGTCGAATGGGCACAAACTCAGCCATGTTCACATACTCAGTCTCGATCTCTGTTGGTGATCTTTCATCAGCAACACTCCACACATCTTCCTTGGTGTCTTCCTCTTGCTTGAGCAGTGGGAGATACGCCCTACTAAGGGGATCTGCGATGTGCATCTCGATGCCCTTTCTGTAGGTGACCTCGAGGTCAAATTTCTGAAGACGTAACAACATTCTCTGCAGACGCTTAGGTGCACTCAGCAAACTCTTCTTCATAATAGATTCCAGAGGTTTGTGGTCAGTATCAACGAAGACCTTTCTACCATAAACGTAACTCTCAAACCGTTCAACACCGAAGACAATAGACAGCAACTCTTTCTCTATCTGAGCATAGTTAGTCTCAGCTGGAGTTAGGGCCCTGGATGCGTACGCGATGGGGTGTCCATCCTGTAATAGGCATGCTCCAAGACCGCTCATGGAGGCATCACATTGCAGTACTGTCTTCTTTTGTGGATCAAAGAACTTGAGTACCGGCGCTTGCGTTAGAACCCGCTTTACATCCTCCAGGCACTTTCCGTGGACATCTTCCTCCCAAAGAAACTCATTATCTTTCTTCACAAGATCTCGAAGGGGCTTAGCCACATCTGCCAGGTTTGGTGCAAACTTCTGTACATAGTTCACCATTCCTAGGATTCTCTGGACACCATGCTTGTCAGTGGGGGGTGGCATTTCGTTGATGGACTTCAGTTTGTCCGGATCCACTCCAAGACCCTCTGATGATATCACATGACCCATGTAGGTCACTTGCTTTTGTCTGAACTGCATCTTATCAGCGTTTAGCTTGATGCCCTTCTGCTGGCACCGGGTGAACACCTCCTTCAGGTGGCGATCATGATCCCTGAAGGCTTCTTCATCTGTGTCTCCCGATCCAAACACCAGGATGTCATCAGCAATGGCCTTCTGTCCGGGGAGACCTTCGAGAGCGATATCAATTCTCCGCTGGAACTCCTCTGGAGCAGGAGAAAGTCCAAATGGCATTCGAAGCCAACGGTATCTACCCCATGGTGTTCCAAAGGTGGTCGCATAGCTGCTTGGCTCATCTAGTTGTATGTGCCAAAACCCGTTTTTCGCATCAAGCACTGTAAACACACGGGCCTTGGATAGCAGCGGGAGTACGTCATCTATTGTGGGCAAGGGGTAGTGATTCCTGTGTAGGGCCTCATTCAGTGGTTTGGGATCAATACACAGTCTTACTTTGCCATTTTTCTTTGTTGTGACCACTACGGCTGAGATCCACTCAGTAGGTGTGTCGACCTTCAGGATCATTCCAATGCTTGACAGTCTGTCCAACTCTTGTTTTAAAGGCTCTTTAAGGGCAATTGGCACCCTCCGAGTGGGTAGCTGAACTGGATGGACATCCTTGTCAATTTCCAGGTGTAGTTGGCCTGGAAGTTTGCCTTCCCCAGAGAACACATCTTTGTACAGCGAAATGTAGTCTTCTTTCTTGAGATTGACAGGGTCTTCATCGTTTGAATCCACAGCAAGGATGTTGTGTTCATTGATTGTTAGCAATTGAAGGTGTTTGCTGGCCCTTAGACCCAGGATAGACTTGCAAGGACTTACTCCACCAACAATGTGAAATTCAATACTGTACTTCTTATTGTTCTTTGGGTTTGTCACCCGGAAGCGTTTCTTGCCCAGCGGTTTAACTTCAGACTGGTTGTACATTACCAGAGTCACAGATGTTTTGTCCAAGTCTTTTAGACAGCCTGTACCACAGAGTCTCTCCACTGTTTTATCTGACATGAGATTTACAGTTGAGCCGCTGTCAAGCTGGAACTTCTCCTCCCCACCGTTGACAAGAAGGGTGGCAAAAATTTTGCTCGCGTGATTGCGGGGGGCTAGTGCATTGACTTGCTCTTTCACATCAATCTCTGCGACATATTCGTCATCATCGGAGTCAAAATCCATAAAAAGCACCTTTTTCTTTGATTCTCTGCAACAGACTGCAAAGTGGTTTGGGAGGCCGCACTTCTTGCAAGTGTTTCCCCAAGCTGGACAGTTCTTCTTGGCGAAGGGATGCTGCCTAGCGCAAAATTTGCATGTCATTCTGGACTCTCGTGATTCAGTGCGGGGCCTGTTGTCCGATACTCCAGCCTTCTTTTTGCCTGCCGGGTTGACTTTTTCCTCCTTTACGAGACGGACATCCTCCTGATTCATAGTCTTCAGTTGCCGTGCGGAGGTCTCTGAAGATCTACAAATGTCAATACATTGACTCAAGGTGAGTTTGCCTGCTTGTAGTAGTTTCTTTCGAGCTGAATTGTCATTAATGCCAACCACTATTCTATCACGGATTAGTGAGTCGGCTAGTGTCCCATAATTGCAGGTCTTGGCTAATTTACGTAGAGCAGTAACATAAGCATCCACAGACTCATTAGACTCCTGATCCCTTCGGTTGAAGACATATCTTTCGTAGGTTTCATTGCATTCCCCAATGCAGTATTTTTCCATCTTCTCAAGTATCACGTCTGGCTCTTTCCGCTGGTCTTCGGACTCAAACTCCATTGAGTCAATAACATCTAGCGCATCCGACCCGATGCAGGTGAGCAGGGTGGCCGTCCTTCGTTGCTTGTTCCTATCCGGATTTTCCGGGTCTTTGAGTTGAGCAGCAATTTCGTAGTTCGACCACGCTCGACTGAATCGTTGCCATTTAACAGGAAGATTTCCGCCGCTTAAATCTAACTTTTCTGGTAGCGGGATATTCACTGGAACTGTAATCACCGTGTGATGTGTAGTCGATGAATTCGGAACCGAACCATCACCGCTTTCGCCAGTGTTGTCGCTCGGGGTTGTCGGCATATTGGAGCGATTATATTGGAGAAAGTACTCACAATCGTCTTCGACGGAGGCTACGAGCTGTAATTGACGCCCAGTTTACTTCTGACACCATGTAACGTTAAGTGAAGACGACTACAGACGAGATTATGGAGACGAACTGCCGGTTTAATACATGTCAGCCATTACAAGATCAGGGAGCACATGCCAATACATCCGGGATAAAAGTATAACTTAACATACTGCGCAAGTCCAAACTTGACTTGTCACACGTGATATGCGTGACAATGATACGCGTGACAATATCGTTACAAATAAAATCGTTGAATTAAATATGAGTCTTTTTTACCATGTTGTTCAACCCAGTTTTCATGATCGGCAGTGATATCCTTTTGTTGACACTGAAACTAAAAGGGCTAATTAAAACTTACATCGTGGCTTCACGCCAGAACCCGTCTTCACGTTCATCGCTCTCCGACGATTGAATTCTTGCTTGCTCCTCGAAAACTCTGGCTTTTTCTTTAACTTCAATCAACCGCATAAATGGTCAGGTATTCTTAGGTGCTTTTCTCTCCAGAAAGGTGTGTATTCCTTTCGAATAAACGAATGAAGACGGAGTTGAATCTCCCTCTTTGCTCACCATCCGCCATATGTGTACCAAGAAGGCTCGAAAGAAGTAGACTGGTTTCCCTACGCTGATTGGAGAATCTTGATCACATGGCTTTAGCGCGCGGAAAAACGAAAAATGAAGCCACGGTGTGTGAGTGTGTGACGGTTACGGTTACCTTGTGTGACCCAGCATCCTCCTCAGGCGCTTCGTTTTTCCCATGGTTTCGCAAAGAGGCGAGCGCGAAACGCGAGTGACTGGTGATATTTTTATTGGGATACCCAGCGGAAGCCTCTGCGGAGGAGAGAGAGCGGGGGGTCGTTTACGCCATCTGAGGGGTCACCCAGACCACGTGCTAATTTTTTTTCTTCATATTTAATTTATGGGGGAATTCGTTGTATCGCGCTATGCCTTTTGCCAAGAGCCACAATGGGATTATGGCTCTTGGTTTTACATATTTTGGTATTTCTGTTCCGTCAATCTTCTTAGGGGACCTCTTAGGAAACACATGTTTACTTGCACGAGTACAGAAGGTCATGGTTTGTGATTCGTGATTGATGGATTTCGATCCACTTTGTTTGTTTCGTGTCCCTAGGTTCGTTGCTTTATAATCGTCCTGTTTCGGTAATATCATCGACTAGTTAAGTTTGCTTCGCAAATTTTTATGATCTTTCTCATTCTTGTCACTTGCAAGAATAAAGCAACGCCTGCCTCCTTCCTTCGACAAACAATCCACTCACCATCGCGATTTTCTTTGCTATTCTTGAGCAGTCTAGAGCAGGAGCTGGCTAAGCTCGGCGAGCACGTTACATTGTGATTTTCATTAACCCCGCCTTCACTAAAATGATTGACGGAACAAAAAAACCCAAAATCCCTTCTTCGATCTATCTTAGAGTTTTCTATTTATACCGTCGTTTGTTGTCTGTCCCCTGTCAATTTCGTAGGCCATTTTCGAATTTCCCCCAGCCTCTGTTTCAAAGCGAGACAAACTGCGAAGCCATTGGCATGACAATGATCGCGAGAATTCTCATCCTCATTCAAACAAAACTCATTATCGCAAGAAAGGTTTTGCACTTAGCATCGTTTCGAAAGTGAGGGCTGAACTCGGAATTGGCCTATTCCATGGTGTTACCGTGATGATATTTGCTAACAAAGAAGTAACCAATGCTTGCACTTTTGCTGTAAACAACTTGAAAGGCCGTCGTAATTAAAGTCAAAAATGCTCGTGAATAATTTAAAATCAAAAGGTTTGGGTCAATCCTCTTAGAATGACCATCTAATCGTTATTTATTAAAAGTACACGCCCAAATTTTAAAAAATTTTCTCTGCTATTTAACTCTGATCTACGGCCGGCTCAACAGGCCATTTCCTTTTAAAGAGAGGGTGAGCGCAAAGCCCTAGATATGAAAATGACATTTCATTCTCATGCAAATCAAATTCACGTTTTCACAAGAAAGGTTTTGGACTTGGCCTCGTTTTGAAAGTAGAGTTTTTAGAACTGGGAAATGGCCTATTGGGCTGCGTGGAAGTTTCTAG
>BOPM01001250.1:62659-78410 GCA_022179025.1 Porites australiensis
ATAGCGTGTTATTAGCCCCGTTTACAATTTTTCATGAACATATCAATACACTACAATACAATACTTTAATCAAGAGATAAAAACTAAAGTTACAAAATATCTCTCGAAAGGGAATATCTAGAGTGCAACGCTATATAAAAGATTCCCCAAACTAAAAGATGAGAAGGTAAAATCTAGAATCTAAAACATCATATACAGAGAGAAAATAATCTAAAACCTAAAAACTAGAATAAAAAACATCATTTGCATATCATAATTAAAAACTATTTACAATCGATAATGTTTAAATACGCAATGCCTTTGGACTTTGTCTGTAACATTGATTCCACTCCTGAGAAGAGATAGTTTCTCAAGGGACTTACAGCTGGTCTCTTTGCCAAGGCACATGGATAGGTTGTTGAACATGACCGGTTTGTACCGAAAAAGTCTAACTGGGACCTTCTCTTCTACAAACAAGAACTCTTTGGGTGTGGTGACACTACATCCTTGATACCTCTGTAAACAAAATTGATTATGTAAAACAGTAATATATAAAGTGTTCAAAAAAATCGAAGTCTCATCTATACTGGGGAGGCTTCAGGTATATGAAAGAGTAGGATCAGCTGCAGGATTTCACTTGCTGAAGCATATGAAAGGAAAGGGAAATGTGTTATTTTGGTCAGTAAAAGACCCAAGGTCTACTAGATGCATTTTATGGTCATGAAAAGTCGAGAAAACGCTCTGGTTTTGTATTTTATTCATACCTTAAAGACAGTGCATTTACGCAATTACAGCAGTTAAAGGGATGACAAGTTCCAAAATAGGTATGTGCAAGGGGTTACAAACCTTCATTGAGTGAACAATTTACATTAAGCGGTCACTTGCCGGTATCCCGAGGGTGGCCGCTCAATGGAGGTTCCGGAGAGTTCTCTCTATAATCACCTAGAGAGAGAAGCCCCGCCCAAAAGGGATAGCTTTTTCAGGCTTTACATAAATAAAAGGCTAGGTAAATGTGTAGTTACGGACGGTAAAAAGGCCTAAACGGTTACAAGATGCTTTTTGTAGCTGTGAGAAAAGTCGAGAAAACGTTCTGGTTTTTTTGATTGTTTCATAAATTTTAAAGACGGTCCATTTACAGCAGTTAAAAGGGAAGCAAAGTCCTAAACCTTAACTAGGTATGTGAAAGGGGTACCATGATACGAAAGGGGTATCTTTTCCCTCAAAAATGGTATGTAAAAGGGGTTGGGCCAGGGAGCGGAGCCTCCCCGTATAAAATTTCTTTGAGTATCCCCTTGATGAAGGTTTAACTGTACGTTAGTACGCGGCATATGATTGTGATGTCAACACACCTCAAACACTACTCTAAACGCGCTGCTTTCTCCCGTTCTACTTTGATTCACCACCTTGAGTGCATACTTTTTACCAAAGTCAGTCCAATCAGTAAACTGAATACACGTTATATTTCCGGTTCCATTTCTTGGTAAAATCTGAAATGTTGAATTGGCATTTTCTGCAAAAGAAATGTTTAAATTAATGTGACAGTGATAAAGCTTTACGGTTGGTAATTAATAAATATTACAAAAATGTACTCAGTAACTAAAAGAAGAGAAAAAAAAAACAATCTAAATTAAAGCGGTATTGATCGCAAACAAAATTAAACATATATATTTTTGGATATGTTAGTAATCTGCTGTTGAAATACGTAAACTAAACCATACAAATTGCTGCATAATTTATATTTAGCCCCCTTCCACACCTAACCAGAGATTCCCCCTTTTTACAAAACGCATCCACACCTAGAGTATTCGAGTCCTTTTTTGCCTGTCCACAAGAGAGAAAATATGAACCTTTACGGAGGATACACTATATGACAAGAGGGAATGTGCTCGTTCTTTCATACTGGATGGTGCTAAAGCTAAAGCGTAAAATGCCTTACCAAAACATCTAAAACAACTTTAATATCACCAATAATTTTAAAAATCAAGTACACGAGTCGTTCATTAAGATCTAAAGACCAAACACCCATATCTTGACCCATCCACCATTCTTCTAAAAGTTAATTTAAATTAACGTAATTATCAATCATAAGAGAGACATTTAAACCTTGTAACTTCCTTCTCGCCATTTCTTTTAAACGATTTTGTTTTACCTTCTTGTTATCCTAAAAAAGTATTTTTAGTTTTAATAATATCAAAATTACCTTGTGAATACCCACAGTGTAACTGTATTACTTATAGCAACTTTTCATGACGTGATTTTTACGAACAAAATTCTTTCCGTTTACTTTTTGTGACCAGCCTCGATTAGCTCGTTAGCTATTTGCAGGTAATATCAAACAATTTTTTTAAAAAATTGACATTTGAAATAAATGATAAATTTCCATATTCACGGTGTTATCGCCTTTGTACTGGAACGCATATACTCAATGATACCAACGTTTAATCTCTTGACTGCTTTGCTCCTTCGCTGAACTGAGACTAATTAGATTTATTTCTAAACAGTTTTCACTTTTGACTCACTTTTAGTTGGACCATCGGCTCTAGCCTCACATTGTGAACTATTGGTCTTGGTCGCAGAGCAGTGTATCCACAAATAGCGGTCGCCCATTTGACTGCAGGGACCCTCGTAACTTATAGCAACTTTTGGTGGATTGAACTTTTTGGTGGATTGGACCTTCAAAGCAGACAAGAACGCCACAAGAAACTGCGAACACAGAAAGGACATTAAAACGTATATTTTATCCATAGAGAGTTTTTCAAAAGTATCTGTTCAGAATTACCCATCATGAATAACAGCAAAAGTTATCCTCTAAAACCAATTGTCCTTAGTAAGCAATAATAAAGAAGCTACAAAGAAACCGAGGTAAAACCAACCGAGAAAATTTGATGCATCCGCAACCGTTCAGTTTAAGCAATTTCATAGTTAACCTAACTTGAAAAATGTTAAACGAAGCAAAAAAAATTATCTGCTACACACTTACCATAAAAACGCCACGAAATAACTCCATTTCTAAAGACTTCTCCTCCGTGTACAGCTCTTAGGACTTTAAGATAGACCAGTTAAACTGATTCAACTAATTTTTCAGTTGTTGACCCCAGGCTTAAATACCTTTCTTTGCTAGAACTTGGGTTGTTTTTAACTGTTGTGTAATATCTAAGGAATTGAGATCCTATTAAATTTTTCCGTTATGAGAGTCACGTAAAAAGCTGAACTGTTCTACCAGAAGAACAAATATTATCCCTTAATTATCCCGGTTGATCACTATCACATCGGTTTCAAGGCTAAAGCGCGACTATTCGAGAATATTGGTGGAAGCACTTACAGGACTCACCTGTTCCTGGGAGTGGTCCAAGCTTTCTTTGACCCCTAAAGGATACCATTCTAAAACGAACAACCAAATAAAAGATACATATATTGTGTTTTATGTTTGCTTCAAATTCTTTCGTTCGTTCTTTTTCTCTCTTTTGTTTTTTTATTTCTTCACGCATAGCCCAAAGGGGATAACTGCAAAGCTAAAATGACCTTTCCTCTGATTTTCTCCCGCACACCCCATAAACGAGACGATGAGCACGTACCCTTGCTCTCTTCACACGAGTGTTTGCTCCGAGTGATCTTCTTGGACTGACAGCAAAAACTTTGATTTCAGACTGCGTGCATGGGCATTTGATATGTTTCCCAAGTTTGTTTCTTGCTGCTTGGATGCCAAGATATACAAATGCATGATAAACTGTCTTTATGATGTTTTTTTTTTTTTACCTTCGGGCAATGTCCGGTTCTAGTTAAACAAATAACTACTAGCTTCTTTAAAATCATACAAAAAGCTTTGGTTTCTCATTTAATTCAAAGGGGACCTTAGAAGGGGAGAGAAAGGGATTCAAAATCTCAATACAGAACAGAAAAGGACAAAAATCAGGCACGGAAACGTCAAAAACCGCAAAACCACATCCAAATTTACCAAAATTTCTATAAATCGCCCACCGCTTTTTTGGCGGTCTTGTAAATCCGGAAAATTATATTTTAAGGGAAACATCATTTTTTCCGCTTCATAGTGACGGTCACACCAAACGGTAGCGTGTCACTACATAGCCGCCTTAAAAGGGCTAGGTCACGCTATTTTGTATCTTTTTAAAAGTTAAAATATTTTTCGCATCATTAAATTCCAAAAATAATAGTCCAGTTTGTTCTTTAAGCATTAAAACAGTTTCCTGTCATCTGTTGCATGGAAATGGATGTACACTTAAAGAAAGTCGAGCCAACTTTTTCATGTGTCAATCATGCTGTGCCTGCAAAAATCACCAAAAAATACTATGGTTTGTGGTGAAATTTGTTTAATATCCACTTCATAACTGTACAGGAGAATTTTGTGTATCGACAAAGACATTAAGTAATGATATCAGCACAGAATTGATCTAAAACCTGAGTAATATCCTCGTGGCACTGCCCCTTTACGTGCTCCAAAATTTAATTCACTTAAGTGCGCATAAAAATGAAATACCAGCGCCGTAGCTAGTATGAGGCCAACCGAGGCACTCGCCTCGGTAAAATTTTGACGAATTTCTCCGATCATTTTTATTTTACATAAGCGATCATCGGATATTTTTAACGCATCATGATATTACAGAGAATTCTGCAATTCAGTCAATATACTATGAAAAAATTACCATATCATCGATCTCAAGGGGCTACGTACGTTAACTCAAATTTGTTTTGAACAAATACTGATCAAAACCATTGGCGAGGTTAACGGTCACCCAGATTATGTAGCTTGTTTCTGATTATTGCTTTTTAAATTCCACTTAAATTAACTCGAAAAAAAGTTACCGAAAGGCCCAGAAAACGCTGCAAATGGCATTTCCGAGAGACTAAAGTTCAAAATTTCTCGGGGGGGGGGGGGGGGGGCATGCCCCCGAACCCCCCTAGCAACTCCCGCCTGCCTCGGTTGGCCGTTTGGTCTGGCTACGGCACTGAATACATTCCCGTTACGTTTAACAATTAATCTTTAGTTTGTTCTGTTTAAGTTAGAACTGTCATCCATCGAAAGCTTATTAAGATTAGCTTTCAAATTCGTTGACGCCTGCATGCGAAACACTCCTATTTTAGTTTTACAAAAGGTAATCTCATATGTCCGTAGCCGTAAAAATATTCTTAGCGAGCCAATACGAGAAAATTCTAAGGCATAAAAAGCACAAGAAACCGTTCAAAAGATTTATTGGGCCGTGAAAATATAATTTTTCCGGTTTACCTAATAGGAAATTGAATCCAGTTAACTGAAGGGAATTAAGAACATATCGTCAGTTTTGGTCAGTTTTAGACAACGGTTTTAAAAATGCCCCGACATTTTCGCGATTAAAATTATGAAATTACCCAAACCAATTCAATGCAAAATTTCATTGCGTCCTTATTAATTAAAAAGTTTCTACCAGAACTTCAAAAGAACGGTTTACCTTTTTCATAAAGAAATTAAGACATCCTTCAGAACACAGTGACCGGAAATGCTTCAGTCATTACTATTCCTGAAAATTAAGATTTTGCCTAACTCAAAAGAAACTTCCCACGTTTTCCCTGACCTTGTAGCCTGAATTGGATTTTTCCCTGACAAATCACTGACTGAACTATAGAAAGCATGAATCTATGTGTTAAGTTCAAGTTAACAGAGGGTTCCAAAACAAGATTAAACTACCATAACATGCCCAATTTTTTTGTACTGTCAGTGTTGTGATGTCACCAAAAAGATAGACGGTGAATCTTAATCCGGTCTTAAGGGGTATAACTTCAATCCAAAATCGGAATTCGCAACTTTACCTCTCGCTATGAAATCACGAGTTAGGAAGCGGAAGTCCTTGAGTTAACAGGGGACTCAGTTTAAGATATACAAATTAAATTCAATAGCGCTTCATGCTTCATATTCCATGATATTCGCTGATAACGCCAACAAATACCTCGAGTTTTTGTGAGCTTTAGTATTCTCCAATTGCTTCCATAACTCAAAAGCACAAGATGAAGCGTTCACAAATTTTAACGTAATCTAAAGAAAGACACTGAATTTGTTAACAGAAAAAAGATAGGTACGTGTTTTTGTTGTCATCTGTGCGAGCCACACTCTTTTTCTTTGTAAGAATATTTTTTATAAGAATATCGAAGCTGAAATTTTAAGGATATTTTAAGAATGAACCCGAGGCTCAAACTTTTGTGCGCTATAAATCTTTAAATACAATGCAATGTTATTTTTTAACTGTATAAAATTATTCCTTTCTTCTTAACGACAAAACTAGATCTAGACACCTAACACCTTGTAATTGAAACCCCAAAACATTGTAAAACGGAAATGTCATAAACTGATAAGCTATAGTTTGAGAATAATACAATATTTTAAGTGTTTAATCGGCAGAAAAATAAGACAACGGTATTCGGTGTGGGCCGGTAAAACAACACTCTTACTGTTATACAAAAAAGATTGTATGTGGAGGGCAAATTTTTACGTTTAAAAATAATTTTTTCGGTGAACTAATAGTTTTCCATCTCGATATGGATTCTAAACCTTAAACATAACTGTCAATGTAAAAACAAAATATAGTCACTCAGACATTGACGCGTACTGCTTTGAGCGCGCGTTATAATTAATAATAAAATTTGAAGTCAACTGCCGCATTGATTGCATTGACAATTTTATAAAACAATAAATTGGTTTATGCGTCAGCTGTGCGAATGTCGTGATATGAAGTACTTAGCACTCAAGAGGCTAGTTGCTCTCGGCGCGATTGTTAATTGTCGTTTTCGGTTAAGGAATATCATAAATTGCTGATATCAAAGCTTTACGGCCACATTAGTTTGATTCAAGGATATTTTATTCATTTGTCCTATGAATTAAATGAAATATGAGTATTTTAAGAAGCGCAAACATAAGTACCGAAGAGGCACAGTATTAGTTGTTTATATCATAGATATTTTTTGAGGTCCTGTCAACACGTATCCGGATATTTTGAAAACTGAGATTTCTTTTGTCCGTTTTAGCCTTCGGTCCACACGTAAACGGCGTTTTCGAGCAACAAAAACGCAGGTTTTTTAAAACGGTCTAGAGTGGAGATTTTAGAAAATTTTCATGTGGAAGCGGGACGAAAACGGAGCTTTTCGAACAGAATTATGTCATACATCATATAGCATTGCATTACGCATGCTCTAGCGTTGTCGAGAGGAAAGGGCGAAAACGATTCGAATATGCTACTTGAGGAAGTGTGTTTTTTCTAGAAAACTGAGATTAAAAAACATCCGGATACGTGTGGACGAGGCCTGAATCTAGGTGGAGAAAAAACATTTTTTTCAGCCTGACGTTTAATTTGGGCTGACGTCCCTATATTAAAATAACGCTTTTAAAATGTATGTAACATTACATCTAACAAGTTTTCCCAATTTTTTTTTCGCGACAACGGTATTAAATACAGGAATTACGTTCTAGTTAAAAGAGAACTTCTTGAAGTGTGTTTTTCACCTTGCAAGCAGAAAATTAAGCCTGAAACTCATTTGTAGCTCTTTGAGCAAAAATCGTTTGGAATTCTCAAAAGACAAATAGACCTTGTCACGGTTTTGGAAGCCATCTCGTCAAGATGGTATTCAAAACCGTGACAAGGTCTATTCGGACATGGAAATAGATCTTGTAAGACTAAACCACTAATAAATGTCTAGTCTCGTAGAATTAATGCATACTGTTCTCTATGATCGTGTTCATGACATACCGCAATACAATATTTCAATAAATATAACTCTTTTATATGTTTTAAAATACAATATTTTTTATTGCAGTTTACAAGTACTTAACGACTAGTCCGTAGGAAAAAAGTTAATTTTGTTACCCACGCGACGAGGGAATCGGGGAAGACATTGAGATTGCAGAGAAACAAAACTAGTCTCAGAGGGGCCAGTGATTTACTATATTAGCCCAGGAAGAAGAACTTCACTTCTATGTGTGCAAGTTTACGAAAGCAAAACTCAGCGGGCAGTCAACATTCGCGGCTAACGATGCAGAAAAATTGCATCTACAAACCAAATTGTGTTTCTTTCCGCTTCAAAATAGTCAACTCTCTATTACGGAGTTGCTTTCTTGTCCTCGGCTCTCTATATTAGTTAGCTTTAGATTTGAGGACGAAAACGAGTACGAATACGAGATTTAACTCAAAGTTTTAATGCGTATTCTAAAAAAAGACACCCCGGAAAGATTCATTTTAGTTTTTTTCACCAAAAAAGTTAGTAGGGTTATTTATACTAAAGAAGGTTAAACCCTCTTCCGATCGCAAAATGATAAAACTTCTTACGTTTGATGACCTGTTCCCGCCACTACGACTTTTAAAACTCTTAGTAGAATTACGACGGCTATCACGTTTTGCCACCAAAATGACGCTGGTTCACGGCTCGTGAGCAGTACTCAGTATTGAGAAAATCTCGTACTCGAAGTCGTCCTCGTCTCAGAATCTAAAGCTCTCTATTATCGACACCTCTCTTTACGCCGGCACTATAGTACCCAGAAGCACCTATACTGAGTAACCAGAAAGATCGAGTTGCCTTTCGCCAGTGATCAGTGATCTTCACGCTGCAATGGGCTTCTGTATATATATTTTTGTCCCCACCAACGATTAATTACTTTACGTTTTACAGCCGTCATTTGAGGAGCAACATTCGATAAAAAATCGATGGTTTTTTAATTTTCCACTATATTCTGGAATGGATTTTAAAAAGACCATGTCACTCTATTTACTATTATATTTTTTAAAAAAGCTAAAACCTGGCTTCACATTTATTGAATTCCAAAGTTAATGGTCCAGTTTTCGACTACATTTAGGCTTAAAACTGTTTCCGGCCTGTCGTCTGTTACAACAGATGGTTAAGATGGCCATGGATTGAAACTTGAAAAGAAAAGTTAGTAAAGAAAAGAAAAAGTTAGTAAAGTTTTAATGCTATGCCTGCAAACATCACCATCATAGTTAGTGCTCCCTGAAGAACTTTGTTTCATATCTTCTTCATATCTCTGAACGAAGCATTTTATGAATGGGTAAAGACACTAACTAATGAAATCACTGGCAGAATGGAGAAAAGAAGTGTGACGTCACGTTACCATGGTAGCAAAATTTCTGGATCACAACAATAGGGAGCTTAAGCGACTACGACAGTGAAGGCAACGAGAACGGCAAAGAAGCAATACGTTTAGATTAGCACAAGCCACACCTTTGTAATGAAAATAACGTATACGTTGAAATAACACATATTAATGCCATTTACACGAGGACAATGAAGACGCGTCCTATTATAAGACGGGATCTTCCCGTATAAATGCCACCTAACCGTTGTACACCAGCAAAATGTTTCCAGAAAATCCGGTTGAAAAGTAACTGGAGCACGACTGTCGTTCCCATAAAAAAATTCCAAAACAAACGCGGAACGTCTTAAAAGGTATAGATCACTTTTATTCATCTACAGATAAGTTTTCGGAAAATCCAGTTGGAAAGTTAATATTGAATCACGACTTTTATGGTCGTCCCAACTGAAAAGGAACATCTGAAAAGGTAGTCCTGTTTTCCTGGTTTAAAATGTTCCCAACGGAAGTTCATGTTCAGGTTCATTTTTTCAGAGCCATCTTTGATTCCAGTTTCCGATTTAATATCCGTTCTGAATTTTTGGTAAATGAGACTGATTTCTGCAAATGGTAAACGCTATTTCTGATGGAATTTACCACCCTTAATTACCTGAATTTTGCTATTATTTGCCTCAACCGTGAACCGACTGGTTTTTCCATGTAAATGGTGGGCAACCAAGATGTGTCTGCGTCTTAACTCGAGCTTTAACAAGACCCATCCTTCGCGCTCGTATAAACAATACAGTCGTGTCAACCGAAAAAAATGCAAGCCTCATTTGCCACACTCTTTGTTGTCTTATTTATGGTAATTCTGTCATTCATTCAAATGTCCGGCATTTATAATGTGATTCTTAATGTTGCTCCTGGGGAAGCAATGTAATGCACCAATAAGCATTTTTCACTACTCTCGGGTGGTCGTCGCTAATTATCTGGGGTGTTTGTAAGTACTTCGACGACAAACAACGTTAGAAATAATGAGATTTACTTTTACAAGTATCACTTTGCGATAATGCAGCTGGATTTCAGTTTATTACAACTTCTTGCTGCCGATACCAACTGGTGATCAGCACATCGAATTAACGGCACCGTCAAGTTATTTCTTATTTTGCAACAAGCTATTTTTGACTTTGCAAAATGTAATTAAAATCAAAGTAACGTCTTGAAAGAGTGTTATCATTTACCCTTTGACGACTTCCGGAATTTGATCAGAAGATGGAGACCTTTTCTCGCGACCTATTCAACCGACTTAGCAATAAGCTGCGTTCATTTAGGTCGAGTTCCTGTAAGTTGCAAGCAGAATTGTGCCTTTTTGTTTTTCCACTAGGGACTAGGCGAATAAGTCTGATCTCGGTTTTTCTGTAGTGATATTATAAAAATTAGTGGAATGATATAGGCTTAGGACGTTGGTGCAGACAAAATTTCCATTCGAATTCGAGGGCCACTGGATTGTCAGTTATGTGCCACCCTCACTAAATAAAGTCACTATCTATTTATCAATCAATCTATCTATCTATTCGTATTATAGACACTTAATGGTAATCGGCCCCCATAGTATCATAAATCAGCCCATTCTTGCGATGACCAAGCCCGGAAGTGCTCCCTATAATGGCTTATACGGGGAGTCTTCGCCCGAAAGGGGTATCTATTTTAGGCTTCAGTTAAAGAAAGGGCAGGGAATAATAGTTGAAGTATGGGAAAGATCAAGAAATCTGTCATTTCGGTCTGTACAAAGGCCGAAAGGGGCTTACAGATGCATGTTTGGGCAGTGATCAAGTGGAGAAAACTTGTTTTGTGATTTAAATCTTTGATAAATCAAAGAAACTGCATTTACAGCAGTTAAATGGGATGCAAAGTTCTAAACAAGGTATAAGTGAAAGGGGTTACCAATTGTTAAAAGAAGGTATATGAAAGAGGTACCTTTTTTGTCATAAATGGTATATTAAAGGGTTGGGGGTTAGACCTCGGCGCGGAGCTTTCCCCTAAAAAATTTTGTTGAGGACGCCCCTGGTGAACAAGTTACATCAAATATAAAGGATACTATGCTATACATAACACAAATTCTGCGAATTTCAGCAGGAGTAGGATCAAGGAAGAACGTAATTTACCTTACCAGAAATAACTACTAGTTTGTTTTCATAAATATACCGTATTTACTCGATTAACCGCCCTGGGCGCTTATTAAATTTTTGGACCTTGAGAGTGGGCGCTTATTGAAGGTGAGCGCTTATTCGAGGCTGGGCGCTTATTAAATTTTCAACATTTTCAGCAAGTGTAGTTTGTTTATTTTGCAACAAAACAATAAATAGCAACCTCGTCCCCAGGGCAAGCCCTGGAGACGAGGTTGAATAAATACTAAAAACAAAACGCGAAGATGTAACAAAGCAAGGTTTCTGTAAAATACTCTGAAGAGAACTCCGTCGTCGGGGAAGTATCTTATTAGTACTCATTCAATTTTGGGGGGTGTGAGGGGAAAGGCGGTGGGGTGGAGGTGGGCGCTTATTCGCGGCTGAGCGCTTATTAACTTTTTCTGCCTTTAGGATGGGCACTTATTCGAGGTGGGCGCTAATTCGAGATTGGGCGCTTATTCGAATAAATACGGTATGTCGCATGTGTGCATACTACATTCATCAAGTTTTAATGTTTGTGGAAAGAAAGTGCACGCTGCATTTTAACCCTTGTAAGCTTGTAAATACTACTGAAAAGCTATGACACAAGACTGATTGTAATATTGAATGACGTTGTAACATGAATGAAAATAGAATCAAATAAATTATCAATTTAAACATTCTTGAGCCCCATGCCTTTCGCAAGTGTGGTCTTATAGCCACACGCGCTAGGGTTAAACAGATTTACCGAGTTACCTGGGGTTTTACAGGTTTTCTACGAGAGTCCGACTTTGGTGAAAGTGGTGAACAATGTTGAAAATGGGAGCGGAATTTCTCTCTTTTTAGAGGACTTCGACTCTTAAGGACCCTCTTTTACAATCAGACTGGTTTGAGACCGAAAGATATCATTTTCTTGCCCAATGATTTCCAGTCTATAAAGTTTGGTTTGAGAACTAAGAATGCTTCATTCTAACTCCTATCCCCCTAAATCCCCCCCCCCCCGACAAATTCCTCCGTCCCAATAGCAACTGAAATGTTGGGTTCAATGAGTTTTAATTTCTTTAAAAATATGTAAAGAAAATTGAATACTATTGGCATTGTTACACAGCTGTTGATTTTCATGTCCTTAAATATTAGTCTTTGCTTGAAAGGAAACCTTTGGGCGAGCTTAGCGACCAAAAATATCAATTTCATAGAAAATTCAAAAAGTAATAAAATTTACACGATATACTTTATCAATTTAGTCAGATGCAAATTATCATCATGTTTATTAACAACACAATTATCATTCAGCGGTTTACAGAAAAAAACGTTTAAATGCGCAACGACGATCGAATTGTTGTCCTGTGTAGGTGGGGGTGTCTTGTGCCGTCTCATTTTGTGTAATATTATACTTATAAAGAGTTAGTTTCTGGGAAACACAGTTTTTGCTAACGCACAAGGATTGGTTCTTGACTGGTTTGTATACATAAAAACGTCCTCCACCATGTCGGTAACATTCCTGATTAAACCGGAACTCCTCTGGGTCATTGCCGTCTTCGTCACATTGATGCTTCTGTAAACAAAATTATTATGTAAAACAGTAATACCGTGAATGATCTAATAACTTTCGGAGCCCACGAGGAGGCGTTTATTCTCATAACTGTTAGTAGCAAATTCCACGAAACTAAAATGCATCCGGCGAATATACTTGAACACAGTGTATAAATACCAGAGCATTGATACGTCTTGGCCGTTTAGATCAATTTGTTTTTTTAAACCTCTTTACTAACTTTACTTACAGTCAAGGCAGGTCAAGCGTACCCCTAAAATTCTATTATGAATTGATTCAGTTTGAATCCGTTTATAGTCGTTCCCGTAACTATTGTCAAATTCAAATCGGCATTACTGCATGCGTAATGAGCAGTGAAATATTTTAGACATTTTACGGGAACTTCTCTGTATTTGGTCAAATTGAAAATCTTTGAATGGACGAAATTTCTTAGAAGACATTTACATCAATTTCAGGGAAAATGAGCCGGTAGAAAATTCCTAACTGCCTCGCGTAAGTGTCGCGTGTGAATACAAGGCTCATTACGCACGCAAGAATGTAGAGATGAATGTGAAATCTACAACTACCAACGGATTCAACTTTCGAATAATAGTATTCATTAATCGAATCTTGAGGGTACGCTTGACTTGGCTTGACTGTAACCTTTTCTTCAGGGGCACCCAACGACTGTTTTCTGTAAAATATCTGTTTGGAGAAGCAAATATTGCCAACAATTTTCTATTACTTGAGGACGGCACTCACTTTTTACATTGACTTAGCTAGACCTTTTCTTGTATTATTGTTGATTTTAAGAACTATTAGAACTATTGCACTGTCTCAGTTTTAAATTATGTCAGCAAGATCTCACCAGTGTTTATTTAGCGATTGCAGAATACCCGGCCCACTAAATGTCTTACTTGTAAAACTCCTCCCGCAGTCCCGCAGTCGTGTCATGCCGAATACTTAAATCTAAGTGAGTAAAACAAGTGCTCATGCGACAGTCCAGCAATCCCACAGTCGCCAAAAAGAAAATAGTAAGTGGGTATACAACTAGTGCTCCTGCAGTCCCGTACTCACGCAAACGATTTCAAGTAGCTAGTATGCTTATAGAACGAGGTATACCAGACAGTGCTCCCGCAGTCCAGCACTCCTGTGCGCGGTCGCTAACTAGTGCTCCCACAGTCCCGTTTACTCCCGCAGTCGATTTCAAGTAACTAGTGTGCTTATAGAACAAGGTATACTAGTTCTCCCGCACTCGCGCACACCCACAGTCGATGTCAGAATTTCTTTTGCAAATCGGACGACTGGGGGGCTGCGGGAGCAGTTTTTTTAAGTCAGATATTTAGTGGGCCGGGTATTCTGCAATCTAGCCGTTTTTTTAGACTCCGGTTGGCAGTCTATTCAGGTTTCGAACCCGCCACCTCTCGCTCAGCAGTTCGGTACGCTACCAACTCAGCCAACCATTCACAAAACCTCGCACCGTTGACTAAATACCCTGGTCTCAAAGCGGTTTCCATTATGCAAAACCTTCTGGAAATCTTGGTCTAAATATAAATGGAACGCTTTGCGAAGGTGGAAATGTTCTGGAAAAAAGTAGGTCATCTTTGACTAGTCGGCCCGGTCCGACTGAAACTTGCCATTCATTTTTCAAACATTCTCGCGTCCAGTCCTACATGACTGATCGAGAAGTAATCAAAGTTTCAGTCAAAACGTTTAGTAATGGAACGCCGCGGTTAGGTTGGAATTTTGTTTCTATCCAGCAATGTGTTTCTATTTTCTCTTGATTTACTTCCAGTGATCTCTGACATGTTTGTCTGGTCTAAGGGAAAGAGCACACTTAAAGGCTCTGTGCTCGTGAAATACACCCACAATATATGCAATATATTATAAATGGTTCTAATAATACTAGAGCTAAGTTCAGTAGAACCCTCAATTCATTAAGCGGCCAACAGTTAAGCGGCCCCCCTCTATTAAGCGTCCAGTAATCAAAGTAGCCGGCGAAATAATTGTGGAAAAGTATTGTCAAAACCTCTATTAATTTTATGAGCGGCCTCGGAACTCCATCAAAAGGCCGCGGGCACCTTTTGGCCATTCCCCATCACCTCTATCAAGCGGCAGTATAAATTACGCTCCCTTTGCGTCTTTGTTTACAGGCAGCCCAAGCTCACCTGAATTCCGATACAAATCCTTTATAATCACGGCCATTTTGAGGATTACGCAATATGATAACACACGCTGACTAAACTCTCATACTGAGCTTGGGCTGCCTGTGGTTTGTCTGAAAATAAAGTGATGTTTCTGCCAACCTCTATTAAGCGGCCACTTACTTGTATTCCGGCAAGGGTTGCCGCCTAATTGAGGTTCAACTGTACGTGAATACCCTGCATATGATTGTAATGTCAACTCACCTCAAAAACTACTCTGCCCACCCCTGTTCTATATTCCACCTTTAGCGCATACCTTTCACCAGAGCCTGGATGGGTAAACTGAATACACTTCGTACCATTTACACTATCTAAAATGGTATGCTTTGTATCGTTACCTGTAAAAAGTAATGGTAAAATTAATAAGACGATTAAAAACATCTGCGCGGATAGTAAGATTGTAACCAAAATGTAACTAAAATATTGGGAAAAAAAAACAATCTAAAGCGGTCTTGATAGTAAACTGCGGAAATCACAAAACTGAATGTATATTTTTGGATACTTGAGTAATCTGTTGTTACAATATATAATTAGGCTGCACATTTAACATCAACGTTTTCTGTGATGATCAGTCGAAGATCGCGAGATCGCAAGGCTGAATGAGAACTGATCGCTGAGCGATTAGGGCACAGACAGGCATTACTTCAATGCAGTTACACTTTTGGCCACTTTTCATAAATTGTTGTTTCAACCACAAGCTTTTTCATTTAGCCTGAGTGAAAAATTTTGTCTTCATTCATTGACGAAGTTTGTACAAAGCTGGACTTTGAACAGTCATTTTTGTCCCGATAGGACTGGAGACCAGTGACAG
>BOPM01001251.1:14569-23008 GCA_022179025.1 Porites australiensis
TTCAGCTACTCCGATTTCAAATGTCAATCAAAAAAAGGATAACACTAATACAATAATAAAAGAGTCACATCCGGTTTAAATGAGTGTCACGACATTTCCGGTCACGTTGCGTTTCGGTCAACCCAACTAGCAGGCTTCTCTACCCTCTCAATTATGTCGTCAGCCTCGAGTTTCTCCAATTCTGCTTCCAGCTTGAATCTTACACTGAACGGTATTCTCCTGTGGGCCTGTACATTCGGTGTTATTGCGGGGTCAACGTGCAAATCTACCTTCACTCCTTTCATCTTTCCGATACCCCAGAACAGATCAGCGTCCTCTTTTAACAGATTCCTTGCGATTATTTCCTGACTTTGGACCGTATTTGCCACCTTAACAAGACCAAGATCCTCCGCGGTCTGGAAACCTATCAAGGGGTTGGTGTTCGTATGTCCTGTTATAACATGAAACGTGGCAGGGGTGATTCTGGTGTTCGACTCAACAAAAGCAGCGATCGTCTGACGTGTCTCGATTTTCCTTTCACTATTAATTGCAGCGGTATTTCCACATCACGTCAATCCTTCGGGAAATCGCATGACCCGCTGCTTGTTTCAGGCGAGTAGCGAAATCACCATATGACTCCTCTTTCTCCTGAGTTAACTGCCGAAACTGGTATATGTCAAAAAGGTGGTGTTCTCTTTGTTCAAAATATTCCATGAGTTTGTCAGCGGTGGTTTCGAAATCCTCACTGGTGTCTTCTATGGTGTCAAAAATGTCCTGTACTTTCAGTCCTGCACAATGTAAAAATAAGGCTCTTTTCCTTGCTGTATCCTTTATGTTTATTGCCAATGTAAATGTTTCCACGTGTTTTCCGAAGGGTGAACCCACCAAAGTCGGATCCATGTCGGGGTCGAGTGTTCCGTAATTCAGGTTTGTATCAAAACCAGCCATTTTCCAACAAATAGAGGAACTCCTTGTTGCCAATGTAAAGTCGCGAGTCGAACTCAATAAACTGTTACATTATACTCCCTTAGTTCCATTAATAGTCCTCCTACTAGTCCCTTCACCACTGTCTGATGTGCAAATCAAGTCCCTTTTTGCTTCGAGTGTTTACGCTCATTTTGTATCTAATTACCCTACTTTAAGTCCCTCGAGACCCGACACTTCATGTTTACTGAACTCGTGATGTGATTACTGGACAATTTGCCTTCATTAAACTGATCAAAAAACTGAACTTTTATGTGTACAAAATCTGTGTTAAAGTAGGTATATGTTAATTGGTTTTTGCCTTCTGTCTTTTGTAGCAAGGATGATATTACGATAGAGAATAGATTTAGCACTCCGATAATTAGTTTGCAATATATAGAATTGGATAAATAAGTGATTGATGGTGTATAAAGATCTATAAAATAGTACTTTCAACATTTTTGTCCTTTAGGATTTGGCATGTGGACCGCAGAGGAAACGCTAAAACTTTTCAAATTCGCGAATGTTGTACACGATTATCAGATTGATTCCATTTTGTTGGCATTTAATTTGATAACGAAGTAGGGGCTTCTTATTCACCTCCATTCAGTGGTGTGCTGTTTTATTTTTGACCAAATAAGCTGTGTAAATTAAGTTCAATGTCTCCTGTGCCTGAAGTTTTTGGTTACCGGAGTTGTCGGATCCGGATCATTGTGGAGGCCCCGAAGCCTTACAATGTTACAAGCAGGTTGCAGAGGTTGTTTAGTCGATGTTTGAGTTCTGTATTTTTCTTAAAAAAATTTTCTTCCCTTGGTGTTCACCTTGTCGACAAAGTCACACGGCATCTGTGTGCGATGATGTTCCATCGAGAGTTTAGACATGTGGAAAAGCCTATTGTAGACCAACCGGAAGAGTTTGTGAGAACTCATTCATCGCATCATGTTTTCGGGAAAATCACTTTTCAGCAATAGTTTCCACAGAAAGTTTGACGTGAAGTTTGTTTACGGGGCTGCGTGTTTGTCCAGCTGGTTTGTCTGAGCCTCGAGATATCTGAAGAGACAAGAAAGGCAATCATCCAAAAACACATCTTCCAATAACTGAAAAAGTGGGGGGAACTCGGATGAATTCCTCTTAAGCAGTGCGAGCTTTTGGTTTTGCCCAGCTATAAGCACTTTGTTTAGACAAGGTTTCCTCCTTGAGTTTGCTAACTTGAAGTATTTTTCATTTGTTGGTCTACTATCTCGCCACTGAGTCAAATTGCGCCGACATGAAGCACACAATGACTCATCACCCAGCACTTTCCTTTATTTATAACGTGAAAGCATGCACACACGTCTTCGTGAAGTTCTTTTCAAAATCTGAGAATTTGAACCACTGAGAAGACGACTTGAAACTACACACGTTGCATTTCACAAGACATTTAAACGTTTTTGAAAATTTCCGTTGCAGCAGACAGCAAGCAAACAACAACAACGGCCTCTAAAAGGGTTTATATAAAGTACTCGTCACGCACAGAAATTTCCCGCCAACAGCCATTTTTGTGTTGGCATATTTTATTGATACCATGCTGTCTTGAAAAAAGAACTGATTGCCGTATTTAAGTTGCCCACCTGAAACGTTCGTGGTATGTGTTTCACCTGCACAAAAGAGATGGCAACTGGTTTCTGTGATAGAGATCTCCCCACTCAATGTCTTTGTTTTCCTGTTGCTCTTTTTGTGCACACTTCCTGTCATTAACTTTTCGATGCGTAGCTTTTCTCGTTTCATTGTCAGTTAAATGCCCAATATAATCTGCAACCAGCTTTTCAGAAAAAAAAAACTCTTATTGTCTTTTTATCCCCTGCTTTGAGCTTACCGTCTTGAAACATCTGTTTTATTTGAGCTGGAGGCCGATGATCATCAGGTCTGCGGCCACGCATAAGTCAGAGCTCAACACTAACTTTTCAACTTACTAGTGTAGTGGCCCGTGACAAGTTAGATGTTACTTGCCAAATAAATATTTTACTAGCCATGTGTTGATGTTAGCTTGGTCCAATAACAGCAGAATTACTAGCAAGACTTGAAAGCACAATGAAGCGAAACCCTTTAAAACATCATGTTGGTAATCACATTTTACTGAAACCAGTTCCAATGATAAAACAAATCTTTTGTGAAATTCAACATGATTTAAGACATTTAGTTACCGGAAAGAAATCAGTTAAGCTGCAATTAAGGTTCAGAGATTGCATTGTCCAGATGCCATCTTTAAGCCAGGTCCAATGATAAAACAACGACAGTAATTGGGACTGAAATTTTAAAGAAATCAATTAAGCTGCAAGTTTCAGATATTCCATTGATATAGATGGTTTTACTTTTTGGTAAGAAATTAATGGTTAGATTAATCCATGAAAGTTGGCTGCTTAGCTCTCTCCCCAGAGTCAAGCCATCTGGCAACAGGCAAAGAAGAGTGAAAATCTGCTGGCGATCCACCGTGTAGAGAGATTCTCATCAGTGCATCAACAGTTGTAACATCAAGTGTTGACCTAAAGTCGCACATAACTCCGTTCAGACAGGGGTGGTCTCTTTCACCACAAGGAGTTTGGACAGGACTTAGTAGGGCTTCAAAGTGCTCTGACAAAACCTGAGTGGCATCCTCACCGTAAATAAGCATCTGCTGTTGGTTATTTATTGGCCATGAGTGGTGGTGACCAGGTAGCCTCTATAGCTCATTTGTGAAGCCCCTGAATAGACTAAGGAATCAAAACTTGAGGTCGAACAAATTACTTCTTGCCATCGAAGTAATCAGCATGTTTGCTCCAACTGGTTGAAAGGGACTCTCAACTTCATAATCCAGGACTGAGTGACTATTTTTTAATTTGTTTAATTGAACTCTTATGTAAACTACAGCAAACAAGTTAAAACATTGTTTGGTTCAACTCGTATGTATATGCTACCATTTTATTTTCTGTTTAATGTGAACTATTAAGCTTATACCCCTTATAAAGGTCACTGGTCTGTGGATGTGTTTTGTGCTAACATGTGTGTGACTGCTGTAAAAGTGAATCCAGTTTAGAGCATCCGCATGGACCTGATCCCTTTGTAACAAAAACAGAAGCTACATAAATGCACCTCCACTTGACCAAAGCAACATTTTAACAGCATGATTACTCAGTGTATCTTACTTGAAGCCGTGAAGTGATGGTGTGCCTGGGATGACATTCTCTGCTCTCTTGTCCACTAAAATTGGAGAGACAATGTTAAAGTGTGATTCAATTTTTGATGTTACAAATGTCAAAAGCCATAGTCGCATAGAAATAGGAATGAAATGGATGGTTCAGTATCAATAGTATATTTAAAAAATGGCAAAAATAATATTTAAGTGTCTCTTCATATTAAAGTAACTTCTGGCAGAATCATTGGTGCGTTGTGATCACCGAATGCCTTTTTTTTTGTAAACATTGGAGCATATACCTTTTCCTTCACTTGCATCAAGCAAGTAACGCTTTTCACACGCTTTTATCCTTGACAGATACTTGATGTTATTTTCTTCAGTATATGTAGGCAGATTAAATTCATCAGGATTTCAGTCCCATCGTGAAATACTAGTTGCTCGTCGTCAAAATCAAAGAGCGTTGAAGCCTCTGGCAAAATGTGTTCTTTACTTTCGGGATTGACCAAACAAGTACGGCTGCCCAATTTTATGCGATATTTATGCGATTTCCTGTCCCAGTGGAGACGTGATTCTGGAAATCCTTTGTTCTTAATGAAAAAAAATAGCATCAATATCCTCATCTTCGTCAATCACTTCACCTGGTTTTCCCAATGGAGTGAGGTAATACTTAGAAAGTGGTTTGAATTGAATTTCAATACTGCTCGGAAAGGAGGCTGTTGGAAGTGGGCACTTTACCCCAATGTTTCTCAGGATATTGATAAAATTTGCATCTGTTCGGTCATGCTAGGGGAACCTGAGGCTTTTTGAAATAATGAGGGCTTCAGTGTGTTCTTGATGGATATTGGATGTTGTTATTGTTAGCATACATTACTACATTGAAATCATCGGGCACTTCAGTGCGGTCTTTTAAGTGCCCGCTGTTCGAACCCGAAGTAAGTCAATGCCTCTCTTGAGATTTGCTCCATGGTTACAGCATTAATGAGATATGTTGCAGGTCCAGATTTGAGCCGGTATTTCCTTCCCTTTCTCTCCCAATGTTACAAAGCGACGAGAAATCCTTTGTTCCTAATGAAAAAAAAAAAATAGCATCAATATCGTGATCTTCTTCAATCACTTCACCTGGTGTTCTGAGTTAAGTGAGGTAATACTTTAAAATTGCTTTGAAATGAATTTCGACCCTGCTCAGAAAGGAGGCTGTTGGAAGTGGGCACTTTGCCCCAGTGTTGTTCAGGATATTGCTTTAAGTATCACACAGTTGATAGGAGCATTTTTTTCTTACCTATACGCTTAGAAAAAGATGCTTCACATGTTGACATATTTGACCCAAGAAATTTGACCAAGGAAGGAAAATGGTTTTAATAAGTAAAACATTTATGCGATCTCTTCATGTCTCAATTTGCATTGTTTTCCACACTTTTCTATTAAAGGTTTTATAAGATATTTCTTCTGGAGTTCCTCCATTCGCTCAGTTCATAAAGTTACAATTAAAGAAGGAGAACGGTCAAAATGGACAGAAAATGACAGAGCCATACAGTCTGTGGCTGACTGCCATGTCACCTGATACACTTCATGTGAAGTGTATCACAGAACCATGCGATTCTGAAGTGACATTGTAAAGAAAAAAAATAAGTAAAAAAAATTCCGAGTTCAAAGAGTGTGACTGATGTCACGGTCCTTGGTCATTTTCAACACTTTTAACCACAGGCGTAGCACCTTTGACATCCTTCACAATAAAAGTAAAGTGAGGAGGTGTGGGATACCTCGATGAGAATATCACACGGCACAAATTACTAGTCCACGCGATGTTAGTAAATTCTGTTTAATCCACAAGGAGCAAATGCAAATTCACGAGCAAATGCAAATTCATCCATGATACTTGAAAAAACTTGTTCATGCAACCGCATCAAACTGAACTATCAAGCTACAAAAAGGACATAGAATCCATGCGAAAACATCGACGCTTAGGCTCTAAATTTTGTGACCGACTGCTCACAACTATGTCACGTACTTGAAAACAAAGAAAATACATTAACATAATTAAATTTGCGGGAGAAAGACGGCGGCCCCAACAAAAAATCAACTTAAATCAAGTGTCTTTAAAAACTCAACTAACGTGTCTGTTTAAGAAGCTTCCTCAAGCAGGCCTAACTTCGTCACCGGACGGTGGAACACGTTGCCTGCTGTTTTGATTTTGACATACTGTACTCCTCCGTCTTCTCCGCAAAACAATTCCATCACCCGTCCCATTGGCCATCGGTTACGCAACACGTTATCCTCGGCTATAAGTACCAGGTCGCCAATCTGTACATTTCTTCTTGACTTGACCCACTTTGATCTTTTCTAAAGAGTCGGCAAATATTCTCGTATCCACTTCTTCCAGTAGTGATCCGCAAAGAAACTGCACCTTTCTCCATCGCTTTCTAGAACACGAATCCTCTGTCACAAATACTCCAGGCGGAGGTTGAGTGGCTTTCTGAAGAAGGAAATGGTTAGGTGTCAGCACTGAACAATCTTCAGGGTCATCTGAAACAGTGGTTATGGGGCGGTTATTAACTATGGACTCTACTTCAGATAACAGTGTTGTAACTTCAATGTCACCGAGTAGCCTATCTGCAACTGCGCTCTTCAGATGCTTCTTTGTAATCTGTACAAGACGATCCCAAACTCCAGACGTATGGGGGACAGCAGGAGGCTGAATGACCCACTTGATGCCCTTCTGCTGCAACTGGCGATCAATCATCTCTTCATTCCAACGCACAATAGACTCTCTGAACTCTCTGTTGGCTCCGACAAAATTAGTGCCCCTGTCAGACCAAATCTCTTTAAGTGGTCCTCTTCTACTTATGAATTGGCAAAGAATCATAATAAAATCATCTGTGTCGAGTGAGGGCGTAGCCATCTTCTGAAGCAGCAGAAAATAAAGGGAAGGGATATGTCGACTACTGTGCTGTCGATCAGGTTGAACTTGTGACAAGACAGCCAACTCGTACTTCCACTCGTTCCAGAGGCATTGTAAATCTACAGGTATCAGATCGTCTCATCCTATATTTAGCTTCCACAGTCGTTGCAAAATCTTCTTAGCTTCCAGGACAACTGGGCAAACAAATCCCATGGGATCATAAAGCGAACTTGCTGCTGACAGAATTCCACGTTTAGTAGGTGGTTGGTGGGGTTCGTGAACCTTGAATAAGAAAGCATCTTTCTCCACATCCCACGGCACACCTAGTGTCCTTTCTACTGGGAGGTTCTCAAGATCAGAATCTAGAGGTGGCTTTGCACGATCTGCTTCAGGTATCTTAGACAGCACCTCTCAACTGTTACTCATCCATTTCGTCAGTCTAAATCCAGCTTCGCTAAGCAAACAAGTCACTTCGCGAGCTAGTGAGCAAGCTTCAGATTCTGTCGTCACTGACTTCACGAAGTAATCTACGTAGAAATCCTTGTTGACCGCACTTACAGCCTCATCACTAAATCTTCCTTTACGGTCCTCTGCAGCTCTCTTTAGGCAAAAGTTTGCACAACTGGGTGAGTCTGTGGATCCAAAGATATGAGTTGTCATCTGAAATTCCGAGAGCCTCTCAAGGTCACTGTCCTCCCAACAAAGAAGACTTTTGTCTGATTGGTCAATCTCATCTGTGATTTCATTGGTCAATCTGTAAAAAGTGATTCTAAGAGCGGGAAAGAACGGGAAGGCGAGAGGCAGCTTTGGAGGCGTCGATTGACACCTTCTCTCATTCAGATTGATAGTCTGTTTGTGCAAGAAGGACCCGGTTTAAATGGAAACTGTTTAGTTTCCCGAAAACATAGAATGGTACTTACTTTTTGTGGCAGAGGCTTCGTACTATAAAGGGAAATCGTGACGAGTGATCGACGGATCAATCCAGCCCGGTGAGTCAAAACCTACCGTGTTCGGCGCAGCGAAACCCACGAGACGTGGAGGAAAATTTCGCATTTGTTGAACTGTTCGTCATTATTACCGGAGTTTTCAGCACAGGAATGAATTACTGTTAAATAAAGTAAGTTGTTGTACAATGAAAACGTGTGACTGTTATCGTAGTGATGATATTTTAACTAAAACAGCGATAAGAGCCTATTCACTGACGCTGTGGAAAATTGGAAGGTACATGATAATTAGCACGCAACTCACTAATAATAGCTTAGTTTAGCTAAATGATGTTTGATGGGCCCCTAAACCAAGACAAAAATACAAGAATAAAATGAGGAAGTCGTTTTAAGAAGAAAATAAGATGGTTTCATTGATAAAATTGTGATAAGTTTTCAAACACTGGCGGTTTCAAGAGTCGACATCAAGCAGAAGGGGAAAAATTCACAGTTTTCAGAAAAAA
>BOPM01001251.1:39496-54913 GCA_022179025.1 Porites australiensis
AAAGCAGCCTTAGCTTTTTCATAAGATTTGTGCTTCAGTGCGTCGGAAGCTTCGTCTAGCTTGTCCAGCACCTGGAGGGAATGGTCTAACTGCTGCTGGTTACCCTTTCTCTTGCACGTGTATTGCTCGCGACGCGCCTTCTTAACAGCTTGCTCAACGGACGAACTGTTTTCCTCTGCAAAACGCTTGGCAAAATCGGTAAGCCGAGATTCAATGACCTGTGTAAGGTTGTCGGTTAAAGAACCTATAAAACGAGTAACGGCAGCCTGTATAGCAGCGCCAATAGAAGGATCTACGACTTCAGGGTTCGGACGAGAACGAACATTGCTGTCCTCCGCGTCACTCATGTTAAACAGAACAGTGTTGGAGCGTGTGGCGTTGCAGACCCGAAGGAAGAACATACTGACTGACAACAACTTATATATGAAAGGCAATTAACACGTATACGTAACTACTGAACACTTCATTGAAAAATACAATGAAAATACCAAATTCAGAACGTGCACAAAACAATTGAAATATCTGCTAACTTCGTACCGCAGATATTTTGATATTCATGGGACTGCAATAAGCTATCGCTGTGCAAAGTTTGGTGCTTTTGTCAACTCTGTAACGATCCTGACCTTGAGAGACCTGACTATAAAGCAACATCTATAGATCCCTTGCATCGGCATTAGAAAAAACTCTCTGGCCCACTATGAACTAGCCTGTTCCAGGCGCAGTGGACAGTGGACAGTGGCGCGAAATGGGGAACGGAGGAAAACAAACGTGGAAGAGAGTAAGACGAAAAGAGTAGGAGGAGGAAAAGAAGTTCTTTCGCTCTTTCTCCCTAACCTCGCCCCGTCGCCATTTTTTCTAGCTCACTTTTCTTTCCGTTTTCCCAACTATCTGAAGGCCTGTTTCAGGTTAACTACGTGCATTCCTTCATTTCCAACTTTTTATGGTATATATTCAACTTGAGCGTCGAGCGCTTTTGACGCTTTGTTATTGATCAGCAGAAACGGATTTGGGAGTACTAACTTTTCAACTGCTGTTAGACTGCGAAACTGTCATTTTTTTCTTTCTTGTTTTCTTTCTTTTATTTTTTCTTTGTCATTTTCTATCGTAGTTTTTAGACGTATTTTTCGCTTCTTTCCCCAGTCTCACTCACTCTCCTTCCCCACCCCCCTCTGCTCCAGACAAGAGGGCACGACCACTTGTTTTGTTCCAGACCATTCGTTCGATTATTCGCGCGTTCTTGGCTTACGCAAAAAGTACGAGCTGTTTTTTGCTCTGAAACACTTTGCACTGATTAACGTTTTAGTGTCATGGAAACTCTAGCTGTAATACTGAACTGCAGATGACAGGTTAAAAGACTGAAAGTTCCTTTCAACAGCGTTTGGAAAGAAAACATCGTCTTTTCCGAAAAAGAAAATGAATAAATAAGTAAATAAATAACAACAAAAATAGGGAAACAAAATAGAGTATAATACTAAACCTAAGAAGAATCTTGTAACGAACGAATGGGAACACCTAAAAAGGAAAGACAGACTTGAGGAACTCTATCTTTTCCTGCAGCCCTCTTTCCTCATCCTCCTTAAGCTTAGTCCATGAAACTTAGATGCCCACGGTAACCTCTAAAATGTCTTTCCCTATGCTATATATACTACGGATAAACCCCTTGGAAGACAATTATTGAAAGTCTGGGTAGTGGTTATGCCACTGGGGCCTTCAAACCCTGACTCTATTTAAGACAAAAACCAGTCATTTCATTACCCTGTTTTGCGAGACAAAAGACCATTTTTAATGACCATTCTAGTCCATTTTTATTTTTCATAAAGAACTAAGTAATCAAGAAGACAGAAAGAAATGAAAAAAGAGACAATTTACTGATACTGAGGTCAACAATTGGATTGCGGGGGAAAGTACTGTCACGGTTTGAGAGTTACCTTAAGGGCAGATCGCAGCAAGTTTCTATCAACGGAACTCTCTCAAAGCCGTTTGATTTGAAATGTGTAGTTTCTCAAGGGTTGTGCCTGGCCCCGCTTTTAAAAAACACCATCTGCCCTCCGTTCATACTTATGCGGACGATACACAGTTGTATTTGTCATTTAAGTCCTCTGACTCTTCCACTGAATTCGAAGCTGTATCAGCCATGCAGAAGTGCATCTGCGATGTCCGAGCATGGATGAGGGAGGATCAGCTGATGCTCAATGATGACAAATCTGAGTCCCTGATTATAGGTACTCGTCAGCAGATCTTAAAAGTTTCAATGCAAAGCATCAAGATTGGGCAGACTGAAGTCTCTCCTGTAGCCTCTGCGAGCAATTTAGGCACATGGTTCGATACGCATCTAGATATGGGAACTCACATTACAAAGACTTGTAGCAGCGCTTTCTATTATTTATACAATATACGTCATATTAGGAAATATTTATCCAGAGAATCAACTGAGAAATTAGTTCATGCTTTTATCAGTACTAGATTGGATTATTGTTATGGCCTTCTATATGGAATCCCGGAATATCAGACTACGAAATTGCAACGTGTTATGAATGCGAGTTCAAGACTAATATATCGCGCGCACAGGTTCTGTCATATAACACCTCTACTCGCAGAATTACATTGGTTACTAGTGCGCTCCAGGATGCATTATAGGATACTCTTGATAACTTTTAAAATTTTGCATGGCCTATCGCCTAAGTACCTTTCAGATTTAATTAGTGGTCAACAGCCTTCGTCCTACGATTTGAGGCGCAACGACAATGGTCGTTTGTTTGGAAGACCAAGTCCGAAAACCAAGAAAACAATGGGAGACAGAGCTTTCCAGGTAGCTGCTCCTTTCCTATGGAATAAGCTGCCAAGGTCCGCTCGCGAAGCAACGAACTTAGAATCTTTTAAGACTTTAATTAAGATCTTTTTATTTAAGGAATCATTTCAGTTATCGTAGTATATCTATATCTATATATATTTGTAATTATCTTTTATTCATTTAATGTAAATATTTTTATGATTTTTGATAGAAAGATTTGTAAAATTTAGTTATTAATTACTATTGTGATGCGCTTTTGGATATTTTATAGAAAAGGCGCAATACAAATAATAAATGTTATTGTTATTGTTGTTATTGGATTTTGAGCTCAGAACGGGCAAAATGAATTTTAACAAAAGAACACGTTATTTGGAAAAAGTAACTACAGCATGTTTGATAACTCATTAAGGATTATCGATGAGTCAAAAATGAGCGAAATTCGAATTTTGTACTTGTGCCACAAAAAGTCGATTTTGGTCGATATTTACGGACAGTAGCTCGTAAATATCATTTTAAGCTAGACCGCTTGTGGAGCAGTTTACAATAAATTATTAGTAATTTATATCAATTAGAGATGTGAATGTGAATTTTAGATAGACAGCCTCACCGAGGACTAAGTCCTGTACTCTTTACAAACAGTGTCTGGGTTCTTTAACTTCCCACAGAAGTTTATATGAACAAGGACTGTGAGAGGGGGCTTACGGTTTTTTTTTATCCCGAGAAGACTATAAAGTCTAACCGTTTACATATGACATTAAAAAGGCAGCATTCTCTCGTCAGTTTTTTAAAGATCCGGATCGAGTACTGGTCCGGCCGGGGTTTGAAACCCCCGCTTCCCGCTCACCGGTGCTTATCCACCTGAGCTTACCGAGCGGCAGTTAAATTCATCTGTATTTCACTATCTCGTGAATCTGCGCCTCTCTCGACAGAAGTGAGAGTTAGTCTCTTATCTTCTCTGCAATCAACCCCAGAATGTCATTTCATGGACTGAGTAACACTGATCATCGTGCTAAAGTTCACATGTAAGAAAGGAAAAACGTTTTCCGAATATGCATTACTTACGTTAATCAGTATTTAAAACGTATTCCCTCGGATATAGTATTGACAAATATGTCGCGCCGAGAACAGCTTGAAGACTAACATCTGGGGTAAATGTGTATCAGGAGCTACTAGGAAACTCGAAAAAGCTAGTTGTTTTGTAAAGATCGAAACAAGCAGGTGCTTTTTAGATTCCTTGCACATTGAGCAACGCATGTCGTCTAGGGCCGAGATGTCCATTGTTTCCCTGTATCATTTCAAATGAATTCCCTGGAAAACATTTGTCATTATGCTACATCTAGACTGCAAGCAGTCTCTTTTTTCTTCAGATTTAGTAAGGGGAGTGCACGCGCGTGCTTCGCAAGAAACGAGGGCGTCAACCCGATAAGAAAAAAGTCGTGCCTCTCCCGTCTCGCGCCTTCGTCACGCGCATGGTCATTTGCGTGTCCCGGGCGTTTTGCTCGACGGACCAAGAAAAAAGAGAGACTGCTCGTAGCCTATGCTACATTACAAAGCAGATCCCCTTCTTTTAAGGTATAATATATTAAAATATAAGTTAAGTCTCTCCATAAGTCTAATGTTGCTTGTGTCCAAGACATTAGCTTTCGTTAAGTCCACTCTCCGTTCTCAGATAACTACTCATGAAGCCTCTCTACCTTGAAGCCAAGTTACCTTTCCTACCATACGTCTTTCTTCGTCCTGAGGTGCTAACGTATTTACTAAAAAGGCTGCTCTTGCACTTACTCCGTGCCATGCATTTACAGGATGTGACACGGTGAATATTTCTCGGAGGCCAAAAAGAAAGCACCTGGAACACCTGGATCAACTGCTGTGTTCACGGCTTGTCCAGTCACCTCCAGAAACAACCGGAGTGGTTTGTGTCAACTCTTGAGCACATACACCTTCTACATGTAAAAAAAAAAAAAAAAAAGTAAAAAAAGTACTTCTTTACTGTCAACGAAGCCAGAAGTACAGTAGTTTCTTTGACATTGGCCTGCATTACTTAAACATGTCAAGGGCACGGCAAACCTTGCTGGCCACATATGGAGTCAGGCAGTGGTACCAAGCATATCGGTTCCTAGTGTGCAAGACTGGGGCTGGATATCTCTAAGCGGAGAGTGGCGACTCTCCTGCATACAACTGTCAGAAATTACAAAGTTCAGGGTGGAACTAGTGAAGTAGGCTGTGGGAGGAGGCTGTGGCTTTCACAACATCAGCCTGTGGTGCATAACTTTTTTCAAGTGCCCAGAAAAGTGACAAACATGAAGGGCAATCCTATAGTCTTTTTCAATTATAAGCACTCGATCGTCTGCATGAAGTATCAAGTCATTAGGTCACCGAGACATCACCGGTTATTTTTCGATATTCTGTATTATAGCCAAAGTAGGCTTAAGTTTAGTAATGGATTATACAACATGAAAATAGTTAAGTGAGTGTATACATTTAAAGTAAATATCAAAGTAAAGAAAACAAGCAGGCACAACAGCGGTTTAATATCATTCCTTAAAACATCTCTAATCTGATTTGTTCCTGGTGGTTTCTTTTGTGTTTTCAGCCAATCAGAAACCATTTGTAATTTGCATTCGTGTTACAGAAGAACTGCACTCCTTTCTGAGCCAATCAGAATTGAGTAATTTTTTCGTGTATATTATTATAAGCTAAACAAGCCTTGGAATGTATCAGACCACCTCTTTGAGTGCTAAATTTTGGCCGTTAGTTGAGCGATTTTGAGGCAACTACTATGGAAATTTCTTTAAAAATCTCTTGTTGATCAAATCGCGATCTAATTAGCGAAAACTACAGTCGACTCCCGATAACTCGAACCCTCGCTAACTCGAGCCAAAATCGATTTTCCCTCGATTTTCGTCATACATTCACTGTAATTTTACCCTCGGTAACTCGAACCCTCGATAACTCGAACTCCCGCTAACTCGAACCAATTTTCGTATCCCCTCGGGTCATTTTGGATATAATTCTACCCTCTATAACTCGAACCATGTTTTGAGCCCTTAAAAAGTCGGGAAAAAGCCGTCTACGGGCGTCCGAAACATTGAATTTAGGATTTCCTATTGACGTGTTGTAGGAGTATAGTTTACTAGTGGAGGCTCATGTTGATTGTCACAGGCTAAGGTGAGGCAGCTTTTCTTCTCAAAACAGTAAAACGCATGCTCTATTTAGGCTATGTTTTGTTACGTTACGTTCTTATTTATAATCTAGCAGTACCTTTTAAGAGAGGTTGTCAGAGAAAACCGGGCAAGATGTTAAAAATGTCAACGGAAGGGGGTCAACAGAATAAGCTCATACTAACATCATAGATAGCTTAGGTGGAGTAATGGACAAATATAATAAACATAGGTTCTTCACTGCTCTTGTATTAGAGATACGCGCATCACTTTGTTTGACCCCCTCGGACGCCATTTTTGGAAGCAAATTTTGACCATTTTCTGAAGCTCACAAACTCCTCAAAATTAAACGAGCGAAGTTCATTTTTTGCATGCGATACAACACAACACAGGACTATCTTCGAAAACCATAAACGTTGTTAAGTAGCTTAGGGCAAGACTAAAACTTTCTTATTTTACCTGACCTAAACTCAGTGTCTGCAAGCGAATCAAAAATCGGTCGTTTTTGAATTGATCTGTAGCGCACAACTAAAAGGATAATAAAACTCTGACAGCTAAATTGCAGTCTACAATCATCCATGTTACCAAAACACTAACAATCATTTTGGCTTGTTGGAAAAGGAAGAAATTAGAAAACTCACATTTGTCGTAGGTACCAACCTTTTTCTTGAAAATAGGCGGATCCCTTCTTGTTTGTTTTAAGTCCTCTTCATGATTTTTGTTCCCTATTTCGCTGTCAGCTATGGTCAGGAGGTAGAGGAAATATCAAAAAGTAAGAAAACCGGTCACTGTAACATCTTAGAACGGCAAAAAGTGCTAAACCATGGGATAAAACTAGAAAATAAAAAAAGCGACGCCATCTTGAAAGTTCAGTACTCGGGAGGGACTGGCACTAGTAGTTGACAAGACGACGAATAATAAGATAAAAGACAGAAACAAACGACTCAGTAAATAAATGCACACTTCTTATACAAATCACAAACCCTTATCAGCTACCTGCTCCAATATTACTTCTCTGTTTACTACATTTGGTTCGTTCACTTCTGGGTTGTTACTTTTTGCGGAGTGAATGGAGCGGAGAATAATTATGATGGGCTATTAGCCTGGGACTTCTCTTTCTGTTTGGGAGGCGAAAAAGAAAAATAAGAACTCCTGATCGCAGGTTAATGGGTGATTAACTCGACGTACTTCATCCGCTCTTCATTTTGAGTTATCCCGTCAATGTGGATAACATTCACCTCATGCCTTACTGGGAATCAATTCACCTCGTTTCATAGCTTGCGCAAGAGCCCTTTTTCAGGTCTGTAGGTTTTGCGGTCTGGTTTGTGGGACTTATAAGGTATTCAAAATTCGCGCCAAAATTGTTCTAAAAATAGACTGGTTATTACGCCGGGTTATGTAACTCGAATTACTTCATCCGCTCTTCATTTCGAGTTATCTCGTGATTGTGGATAACATTCACCCTAAGGCTTACTGGGAGTCGATTCGCCTCCTGATGATCTTTCTTCCCTATTTCGCTATGGTCAGCAAGTGAATTCCACAAAACTCGAAATACTGCCATTGTTGCTTTTTAAAACGGCAAAAAGTGCTGAACAATTGGATACAATTCTAATAAAAGGACGCCATCTTAGAAATCCAGTACTCGGAAGGGACAGGTACTAGTACTTGCCTTGTCTCCGAACGGAAACTAGATGGTCTCATTTGGAGGCGAGACAAACTATGCAAATACGGATCATGAGGTCCATACAAACAAAGCAACAAACAGTTATTATCTACGTGCTCCACTGTTTGATTTCTGTTAATTACTCTTGGTAGTTAAATTTAAGGGGGATGGTGACGTGTGATTAACTGGCTGATGAACTCATCCGTACTTTCACTTCATTTTGAGTTATCCCGTAAAAGTCACAACATTTCTTTCTTTCAACTCTTTGGTCTTTAATTTACTTTTAGGATTAGAGGTATTGACGTTTTTATTATATCCGTCTATTGTTGTGTCATTCACCGATCACCATTCACGTCTGAACATCCACTCGTCTCCCATTTCTTTCAAGCACGGGCTCAGTAATAAATGATGTTGCTGGTGACCCTTTTTCTTCTACCTTAGATGAAACGGCAGGCGCATTCCTTATAATAGCCTACAGTATGCAGGAAGGCTCCGCCCAAAAGGCTACGTCTTTCAGGCATCAGGAGTAATATAGGGGTGCTTTCCATTATAACCAAATTTTCTGAAATTTCGGTCGAGAAATAAATGGGACGCTTTAGTCTGCATAGAAATTTTCCCGGTCAAAATGGTCCACCTCCAGAGGTGGTCCTCTTGGACGGCTGGTCCGGTCCGACCGAAACTTCCCGTTCCATTTCCAAAAATTTTCGTTTTCAGTCCTACCTTGCTACGCAGCAATCAAAATTTCGGTCGAAACGCAAGTGGATCGTTACGATGCGATTGAAAACGTTGTTTCAATAGAACAATGTCGCTCCATTTTGTTTTGATCATTCCACTTATCATGAGGGTTTAGTTTGGCAAATGGAAAGCGCTTATAGACTGCGATGCAGCCGGCCCACGCACGCATAGCCTGGACCATTGCGCATAGCCCACGTTCGATATAATATATAGATTTAGCCAGGGCTAAAAGCGAAGCTCCCATTAATAAATTTAGAATTTAAATCAAACAATAAACTTGTAATCCACAAATCAGTTAACTTTAAGGGAAAGCTAAGGCTAAGTGATTTTAGAATGAAAAAAAAATCTTCCATCGAATTGATAGCCGTATATATACACCCAAAAAATTTTAGAGCCATAATGGCTCTTGATCACAGTAGATTAGGCCTGGAAAACGAATTTTTGGAAAACAAATCAGGCCGAATTTTTTGCTTTCGACAAGTTTACTTAACAAAAACTTGCCAACAACTCTGGGAGCGTGTAAACCAACATTTCATACTTTTTACACATCACATCTGAAACAGTGATATGAGGCGTTGTTTTTATCATATAGACCTCAGACAAAATGCAGTATTTCACAATTTTTCAAGACAAATTGCACTCATTCAATATTCAGAACCGTACGAAGCACTCGTGGGCTTTTAGCAAAACCGTTCAAATAATTTCCAAAATCATATATACGGCCAGCCGGTTCTCACTTTTGACAAGCGCCAAATTTTCAGTGAACATTAAACGAGTTACGCTTCAACGTAATAAAGAATTTATTGTGTTTATTTTTTTTATTAAATGGTTTTATAACGATGTGCAATCTTAAAAAGCGTTTGATACGAGCAGCATTTTGAGTACTCCTGCAAGCGTTGTTTATGAACGACTGAAAACAAACTGCAAAGCGATTAAAATTGTAAGAGACTACTAACAATCAATAAAAGAAATGTAATTCGGTGAAACATTTACAGAGACAACAATTTTCATTCACGAAGACAAGTATTAAAGCGTCTCTAAAAACTGAGTCTTTAAGCTTAAGCTTAAAGCTTTTAGCCGGCTTCCTGTTGTTTACTGTTTTCAAAGATGAACTCGAGGCAAGAAAACCGCTCAAAGCTTTCTTTCTACAGCCAAAATTATAACTAAATACTCTTCGGAAAGTTTTTTCGTTCTATATGCGGGGAGAAAATATCGACTAAAGGCTTTTTAAAGTTCTGTAAGCTTATATATACTAGATCAGATCATTGTCTCAGATCTTAACACAAACGTGCATAAATTAGCCTGATAAACTGCGCTCAACTTCATGAAATTAGATATAAAAAACAAACATACACTGTATACAATAATTACTTAGGCTTACCATTCGAGATGCAGCTCTTGAAAGCTATAAAGTAAGGCCAGAATCGCTTGAGGGACTTTTCAATCCGCATCCAGCAAGGTAAAAACGAAAGCGATGCATCCGAAATCGGATTTCCAACTTTGGCAACCGGCGCATTTCCCGACCAAATATTCAATAAACAAACCAGCCATGAATCAAAGAAGACTGTTGATAGCAGCTGTATTTCATTTTAAGCATCCAGTGGAAAAAGACAGTAAAAGACATCACAAGTTGACAAAATACTCTGTCAGCTTCAGCTGTCAAACTGAAAGTAAACAAGGTTCAAGATGCTGTATAAATCAGTTTCTGCATGAACTCACCTGTCAAATTTTGACCACGGAGCATAAAAAATTGGACGGTCGTAGAGCGTGATCAACGCGTGTCTATGGTCAGAAAAGTGAAAAGCCTCTGTCTTCCCTGCTTGTATCTTTAAATGACTGGCTGAATTTTCGAGTCCGAGATCAGTTTGAAATCAAAATGTTAATAGCGCGGGGCCATAGTGACATTAACACAACACTTTCTGTCATCATGTCATTATTTTGCTGCCGTTCTCTTTGCCTTTGTATTTCTCTTTCGCGTTGCCTTTGTCTGTTCATTCTAGCTCTGTCTCGTTCTACTTGCCGGCGTTTTTCACTATAATTTTCTCTCCTTCTTCTCGCTCTGACTCTTTCTACTTGCTTTCTTTTTTTCAAAACCAGTTGCGCGATATAATTGCGCGACATTGCGCCATGCGATTTCCCGCCAAAAAAATCTGTACTTTCCCCTACCCCAAGAGTCAATGCGGACTACTTTCCACTACCCGGAAAGTCCGTACGGACGGACGTACGCTACGTCATAACCAAATTTTCTGGGATGGATAGTTTACCAAATTTTCTTACCCATGGTGCTCCGCTGCGCGCGCGCGGGAGCTCCGCTATTAAAATTCTAACATGACTCCGAGGCTTTCTGGTCATTTTTCTATATTTGGTAAGGTTTGGTGTTCTTTGTGCTCGAGTCTCCTTTGGGAATTGCGAGACAATGGAGTCGTGAAAATTTGCAACTTTGACCCTAAAGCCTCGGAGTTATTTTAGAATTTTAAAATATCGAACGTGGGCTCTTAGTGCCCCAAAGCTATTATGCACTAAATTCGCAGACCCTGGATACAGCGGTTTCTTATTTTCTAATCAACCAATCAAAATTATAGACCCTAAAGTTACTAAAAAAAACTGTAAAACCGGTTAAACCAACTAAAAATAGCACACGACCTTATCTTAATGAGATTCCTGCGCATTTTATTTATGAGATAAAGACTAAAGGTTATGACGCCATCTGCGTTAATGTATTCCCCTCAAGTTAATGAGATTCCCCCGCAAAAAACCCGTCCCTACTATACTACTGAGCTCCAGTTTCTAGATTAGTAGTTCCGGGCTTAAATCGGTCCGAAGGAGTACTTTAACGCAGTATAAACGTTTTGAGAAAAATGAAAACCAGTTATAAGGGCCTCAAATGAAGAAACATTATGACTTCTGTGTGTAAGACCAACAGGCCCTTCGATAAAAGCGATAACTGCCCGAAAGGCATGCATAGCCGATCAAGATCTTAAACTTTCCTTGCTTTTTAAGACTACAAATAATGTCGTGGTCATCATAACAGGTAGGCTAACGCAAATTTACTTGAATAGTATACTGATACTGGCAAATTATAAACTTCCCTTTTTTCCAATAGTCCTCCTGTGACGTTGTGTCGCACCGAGTTATGAAACACAACTCCTTATTTATTTTGCTGTTGTCATCTACTATCCCTGGGTGTTCGCTATTTCGTTAAATGGGGTTTCCGTGTTTTCCTGCAATTAGAACACGCTTACTCATTTCAAAAACCAAGTCTTTTATCATAAAACGAAGTGAGATAAGACTGAACTGTAAAATTACCTATACCACGTTGCTTTCAGTGAATCTCTTTTCACAGAGCGTTGTCACAAGAAAAGATTAGATTATGTAAGGGACAGGAGGGGCTAGGGTAATAATATGTAACCTGACCTGCCAACAAAGGAAAGCTAGCTGTTACCCAATTACCCCTTCTAGTCACTAAAAAAATAAGACCAACGCTTACTCCCTACTGACATTTACATGAATTCACCCCTGTTATACCGTAAAGTTTTAAGACGGCTGCGCAAGGAACAGTACCTTAAAACTACCTTCGACAGTAGCCGTCGTAACGAGGTGAATTGATTCCCAGTAAGGCATGAGGTGAATGTTATCCACATTGACGGGATAACTCAAAATGAAGAGCGGATGAAGTACGTCGAGTCAATCACCCATTAAACTGCGATCAGGATTTCTTTTCTTTTCTTTTTCGCCTCCCAAACAGAAATGGAAGTCCCAGGCTAATAGCCCATTACATTCTCCACTCCATTCACTCCGCAAAAAATGACAGCCCAGAAGTGAACGAACCAAATGTAGTAAACAGAGAAGTAATATTGGAGCAAGTAGCTGATAAGGGTTTGTTTGTGATTAGTATAAGAAGTTTGCATTTATTTATACTGAGTCGTTTGTTTCTGTCTTTTACCTTATTATTCGTCGTCTTGTCAACTACTAGTGCCAGTCCCTCCCGAGTACTGAACTTTCAAGATGGCGTCGCTTTGTTATTTTCTAGTTTTATCCCATGGTTTAGCACTTTTTGCCGTTCTAAGATGTTACAGTGACCGGTTTTCTTACTTTTTGATATTTCCTCTACCTCCTGACCATAGCTGACAGCGAAATAGGGAACAAAAATCATGAAGAGGACTTAAAACAAACAAGACGGGATCCGCCTATTTTCAAGAAAAAGGTTGGTACCTATGACTAATGTGAGTTTTCTAATTTCTTCCTTTTCCAACGAGCCAAAATGATTGTTAGTGTTTTGGTAACATGGATGATTGTAGACTGCAATTTAGCTGTCATAGTTTTATTATCCTTTTAGTTGTGCACCACAGATCAATTAAAAAACGACCGATTTTTGATTTGCTTTCAGACACTGAGTTTAGGTCAGGTAAAATAAGAAAGTTTTACTCTTGCCCGTAGCTACTTAACAATGTTTATGGTTTTCGAAGATAGTCCTGTGTTGGATTGTATCGCATACAAAAAAATGAACTTCGCTCGTTTAATTTTGAGGAGTTTGTGAGCTTCAGAAAATGGTCAAAATCTGCTTACAAAAATGGCGTCCTAGGGGGTCAAATAAAGTGATGCTCGTATCTCTAATACAAGAGCAGTGAAGAACCTATGTTTATTATATTTGTCCATTACTCCACCTAACCTATCTGTGATGTTAGTATGAGCTTATTCTGTTGACCCCCTTCCGTTGACATTTTTAACATTTTGCCCGGTTTTCTCTGACAACCACTCTTAATTTTCACGTGAAATTTCTACAATTAAATGTGATTAAAATGTTCACTGTGCAGTAAAAACTGTTTTTTACCTTACTCTCGGCTATTTTCCGCGAACTCCCGATAACTCGAACCTTTTTTCGATTTCCCTTGAAGGTTCGAGTTATCGGGAGTCGACTGTATAAGGAAAGATAGTAAAAATAAGACGTTATTAAATTTTGGTAGCAAACTTAAGTTTAGAATATACAAGCAACTGAATATGACTCTAATTTCGCATGATGTTTTCCCTTGTTAGGGGCCATCGACATATTCACTTTTCCCCCGCTTAACGTCAACTGGACATATTAAATTCTGCAAGCAGAATACCGCAATGCTAATCGTACTACGTGAAAATTAACTTTGGAAGACATCAACACGATACCGAGAAAACTCAAAACAGAGCGAGATTCCCCATTTGTGTCCCCTTATGTGTCCCCTCAAGGATTACAGCATATCGGATCCATAAAAGATCTACGGCCTCAAAATACATAAAGTACAAACATTAACCACAAAGGACTGCAAAGGACCTCAAAGGAATATGCCGACGAACGTAGGATCTATAAATACCTGATCAGCAAAAATGACAAGTAGACATATTAAACTCTGCAAGCAGAATACTGCAATGCTGATCGTACTACGTGAAAATGTATGTATTTTGGGTCCGTAGATCCTTTATAGATCCGATATGCTGTAATTCTGGCATGGTTCTGTCCATGTTTTACAGGTTGGTTTTGGCCGATCCTTTATTTTCTCTGCAAGACATCAACTTGACTCTTGGACTCTTGCCCCCCAGAAGACACGTGGTATGGCGTGATTCTGTGGGTGTTGAGAGTTCTAGGTCAGGGCTTAAATCAGAGTGCGCGGATGTTTTTCATCAGAACTTTCTCTGGTTGTTGCGCCATACTGACGAGCCCCGAAAGGGCGAAACAGCTATCTATGGCTACAATCACGCTCTGTTTTGAGTTCTTTCGGTGTCGTGTTGATGTCTTGCAAAGTTAATTTTCACGTAGTACGATCAGAATTACAGTATTCTGCTTGCAGAATGTCAAGTTCAAGTTCATTTATTCACACTTATTCAATTACAATACAACAACAATAAAAAAAAAAGAAGTAAAAACAGAGCTAACTATACATTGAATTAAACATAACAGAGGAAAAAGTGTGTAGCAGCCAACGGAGCCAAGCTTTTGAGTTGGCTACTACCACAGAGCGGTTACAAGTGGGTGGAGGGTATACATTACTTCTAAAAAACTGTTTAAATTAAACAATGAAATAAATAACTCTCTCTCTACTTGTCATTTTTGCTGATCAGCTCTTTATAGATCCTACGTTCTTCGGCATATTCCTTTGCGGTTCTTTGCAGTCCTGTGTGGTTAATGTTTGTAGGCAGCGGACGTTAGTGCGGGGCATCTTTGGACAAAAGCAAACTGATGCATTTTCATATTAAAATCGTATGTCATGTGTGGAACGGCGCTCGTGACATTATTCAGTAGAAAGCAGGACCAATTAAAGAATGGAGTGTAACTTTTGATCTCTTTAACTCTTTCCCTAACTACTAGCAAATTGTACGTTGTACATTGTGATCTTTTAAACTCTATACTAAAATATGAAGTTTCTACCATGTTTTAAAAGCAGTAAATTATGTTGGTACCGTTGACATCTTCACGTAAGTGCATGTCAGGGGGGGGAGTATTCTGGGGGGCAGCAAAATTTCAAGTGGACGTTAAGGAGGGGGAGGGAGGGAGGGGTTCTGACCAAAACGTCTAATTGACGTTAAGCGGGGGAAAAGCGAGTATGTCGACGGCTTAAGAGGTCTCGAGAAAAAAATAATTCCTTAAAAAAATATCGTTCAATCGATTGGACTTACACCAACAATTTGTAACTAGTACTCACAGGGCTTTATTCTGGCTGAATTTGAGGCCAGGTCATTTTCTGGCTATTTCCTCGTCTAGTTGATAACAAGAATCGCCAAAAGGCTATTTTAACTGAGCTGAAAATTTTCCTGGGGGAGAGGTTGGCTCCATACACTCAGGCCACCAGGCTTGTCGATGACGATTGCGTGACATAGCATCTCATGTGTGATAGTTAAACATTTACTCATTTGAACCTGTACCCTTTTGGAAGACTTTCGTTGCAAGAAAATGAGTACCATTTTTAAGTCGGGGCTGTATAGTACCTTTTCAAATTCGACCATTATGAATAAAAATAAGCAAGTGAGCCATTCTAAGCAAGAAACAATAAGTGTTTTTTTCTGGCACCCCTCCCCCAATCCCACTCTCTCCCCCCCCC